>DWPW01000260.1:0-12768 GCA_018252015.1 Astraptes brevicauda
ACCTATATCTAGGTTGAATTAGTTCTTGTCTTTCGGTGGGACGGCTTGCCTGAATGAAGGATAGCCTGACTAACATATCAGAATCGCCTAATATGTAAGTCAGGATGCATCCACATTGCGTATTAGTTCTCAAGAGTGTCATCGCTACTATGGTCGACTTCAAGTAGAACCTCTAATATGTATGGAGTGGGTTACAAATGTTTCTGAGTAGCAATGATCTCGTTTCATCATTCGGACTAAGCATTTGTTTTCTTTAATCTAGTATTTTTTTACCCCAGCGATGATACTGTCATTAGATAATTTGCTAAAAAATACACATTCATTTACATCTTACTTATGTATACCTTTCTCAGAACTATTCATGTCGAAGAACGTTATTTACGTGCGGATGCGTGTAATACTTTTGTATAAGCCCACTTTCGACAGGACATCGCAAATTAGCCGAAAGCAGTGAAGCACGGCGAGTGGCCACAATGGGCCTTATTAATGTAATTAACTTCATATAAAACTGCCCACAATTATTTTAATGCTTATTAAACACGTGCGCCGGACCGCAGCGTGGTCAAGTAACCACTTCGCGTGCAATTATCGCTATTGATTCCCTGGTCGCTGCCCAACGGAGCAGGTGTGTGTACTTGTTAGAAATTTTCCCATGATTTTATTTTGGAAGGGAAACGGAATAACGTGTAATTGGAACGCCAAAATACTTTAACAGGAAACGCCTACAAACATTAGCAATTCTAGATTCCGGGTAGTATCTATATCGTATCATGTTGTTCCAACCTGAAATACTTGCAGGTGCTAGGTTGATAGTAAAAAAATAATTACAAAAGCGCAATGCAATCGAATAAAAGCTGTCATGCAGTGTAAAAATATAACGGTATTACAATAACGGGACCTATCCTGCAACGAGGATATAAAGGGTAAAATGTGTTATTATTATCTGAATCTAGATGACAAACCTGCCACTTCGATAAACATGGAAAGACTGATTTCCACTGCAAGTTATTATCAGCTTTACCGTCCTAGGTATTTCGTGAAATATTTTATCAGCCACTTCATTTGATTGATGAGAAGCATTTAAAAGCAACAAGGAAAGTTGCAATAAATGGACTTGTAGCCACCACTACATAAATAATAAATCTGTAGAAACGAATAAAATTAAAGTGTCTGTTTTTAATGTTAAAATAACATATCTTGCTAAATACTGAAAGTATACATGGTAACAAGGTATTCAAGTTTCCTATAACAAAAACACAATTATATTTTTTTGTCTGTCTTTCTGTTTAGCTGTGGTAATCATCTAAATGGCTGGACTGATTTTGACGGGAAAACAGTGGAAGATCTGAGGGGTAACTTGAGCAATTTTTTTGAGAAAAAAGCATTAGCGTGCGCTTCACGCGCATGCGGCCGCCGTCGCAGGCGTCAATATCAGTTGCTATTAGGCAGATATTAATGTATGCTTTATTACTTCTTTCACCCGTGTGAAATCGCGAGGAGTAGCTAGTTAATAATAAGAGGACAACTATTACAATCTTAAATAAATATTGTAAACAACATTTTTTAATAATCAATTTGCCTGTGATAATGTTGTATCTTATTACTTCCTTCATCTGAACATTATCGATCCTTTCTTAAATGTAATTTCCTGATATTATAAAATATACATACATAAATAGATTAACGAGTAAAACAGTTTAAACAATATAAAATCGTCAAGATTACCGATGTCTAATGATGAATTTGTTTACAATATTCAGTATTCACCAACACGAAATGAAGAAGTCCCTCAAAGTTGTGGGAAGAGTGCCCAGAAGTGGGATATAAAATAGTTGCGGGCTGCAGAAGTCTAGTGAGTAGGTATGAACTTTCACTGGTTGTAATTTGTAACGGTCCTTATTTTTGTAGATGAAGAAAATATTAAACAAGTTTAAAAGTATTTCCCTTACCTAGAGGGGAATCAAGAATCTAGGTAACGAGGTCCTTAACTAATAAGCATCGCAATAACATGGGTAAGTAGGTACAGCCTTTGTTAAAATAATAGTTCGTAGCTCAAAATCGTCAATTTTATGAGAGTGGAGATTGGCATATTCATTAGCATTGACACGAATAGCGCCATGGGCATAAATGATTTGCTTGAATCTTATTTCTTGTACAAATAGATATAGTACGTTTTAGGGTAATGGCTTTAAGTTATTCTGTTGACCTGTGACTCATACTGGTACCTGTAAACATAAGTATTTTATTATGTTTATCGGAATTCTGTACTTGTCTGTGGGAACTGGAATACGGCGGCAAATATTAGTGTCTTGCTCAGTTAAGTACAATTTATTTTGATTACAGTGAGTTGTGGCTCTTTGTACATAATTTCAAATGTTTTGTAAGTCCTTACTGTTGTAAGTACCGTGTTAATCTGTGGTGCTGTTAATTGAATTAGATTAATATTTTATTATTAGAAAAAAATTGCCATAACGTATTTGCATACTTACTTTTCGATATGATTACCATATCATACATCAATCATCGTCATAACCTTTAGGTCAGTTTATAAAGTAATCTGTCTTTGTGTAAAAATTCCATCAAGGTCGGTTCAGTTTTTGCTAAGTCTAGCTTGTTGGATTAAAAATGAATATAATGAATTTAGGAAATCGCCCTAACTTTTCAACGAAGACATACGAAAACGGTATAATATTAATTTTTTTGCCTATTATATATATATATATATATTATGCTTGATTTGCCTATAAACCTTACAAAAGGCTCAATCTATAGACCAATAAATAAAAAAGCCGTCACTTTTTTATAATATTGTAGAAGTAGCAATCGCGTAAACAGTCCGTCTCATGGTAAATATCCACTTGCCTGTGCCGTTTCGAGTCTCTCATTTACCACAAGCTTCTACCAAGAAAGCAGCAGCACTTACATTTTGTACAATACCTATGTTGCAAACAATAATACATACAGTGTTTAACTTTCTGGGTTAAAAAATGTATCCGTTAAAAATATATCCAGCGTTTGTATACCACATATAAAGTAATAAATAACTGAGTGGTGATAGGCAGTGTCCAAGAGGTGGATACGCCGCCTCGGGCGGTGGGAATGTATGATGAAATTTATCGAATATTTTGGGTATCCGTGTAGCTGCAGGGTCTGATATAAAAAACATTTCTTTGTACTATATTTTTGTGATATTAATATGCTTTTACATGTACAAAAACGTGAAAAATAAAGCCAATAAGAAACAAGTAGGTTACTGTTATACTCATATCTATACATTTTTGATTCGATCAGAATATTGTGTAATGTCATATTGTGTCGAAATCTTCCATAAGTCATAAACTTTTTAATTTTTTTTGACTTCTACCTTAATGTTCGGGTTATAGACATTCTGCTGTAATTCATTATAATGTAATGCAGAGTACTTATATGTTACATTTAATGTTCAAGCTATACTTTCAGTCATTACTATCAGTAAACTAAAGGTTTCCTCAGGGTATAAGAGTATATGACCATACAACTTTTTATAAGCTGATGATGTCTTTGATATACAGAATACAACGTTATTGTTGGTCTATAAACGGTAACGATAATAATATTCAGATAAGTGCATCGATATATATTTCATTAAATTTAATGATTTTTGCTTAAAAGGAACTGAATATCTTAAAAAATAAATCGACATTGGAAAAGATAAATTACACTGATTTGTACATGAGCTAAGGTGGTAGAACTCTCCATATTTGGGTGGACAATCGAAGGCAAAGTTTTTGCCCCATAACAGGAATGTTTGTACGACATGCATGAAGATATATATGGTCGAAACTTATAAACTTTAAATGTCAGTCTAATACAATCAATAATTAAAGAAAAAAATATTATTGTCCCGTTTATGGATTCCATTGAAAACGCTGTAAATTAAATCTGAAACAGGCCATATCGGTAAGATAACCATTGTGCTGTTATCATTACATCTTCTTTATAAATAGCAAACGAGCACACAATCCACCTGTAAGTAAGTGGCCATTATCGCCTATTGATGTCGGGAATTATTCAAAGTTTCTACCTGAAATCAATTACAGTTGAGATGCCACCCCTGAGAACTAAGATGGCCGCGTCGTTATTTAATTCAGCCGGGATCCACACCTTTCCAACGAAATGCATGAACTGTAAGTTTGATGGTGCCTCCTCCCCTATCAGACCGTAGCCAGTAGGTACCTACGGTTCATCTTAAACAGACGTGTGTTCTTCATCGTTCACAAGTATCGAACAGGAATATCAGAATTTTGTCTTACTGTAGTACATATGTCCCGTGATGTGCAAAAGCACAAGCGAAATAACATAAATCGAGAATATTTTAGTCGCAATATCGCCCTATCCATTAGCGGTACTACGATGCACTAATCAATTCTATATTTAAAAGAACCGTACACGTTCAACCGCATTTCAAAACCTACTCTCTACCTACCACCCTCCATTTCAAGTAATAAAATATAAGATTATTAAGATTTTATGGAAATTTTATTTATGTTACACGACATACCAACGTGAGATGAATATTATCAATAATTCTCACACGTACGTAAGTATCTTTCGATAGAAAATAATAAGTAATACTCATCCGCTATTATTCGATATTACTAAATGAGTATATCATGCATAAGCAATGGGGTCTAATGATGTTCATAAACTAGTGAGGTTGCTTGGGGCGTTAACACTCCGCCGCAACTAATTGAAAGTCAGCTATTTATATTATTCGCGTTAAAGCACATACTTCTTTTTGAATTGAGCCATAAACTTGTAGTAAATACTGCTCAGTTCGCACCGAGGTACGCGAACGTGGGCCGGAATGGAATACCAAACTAAACTAATAGCCAGCCGAGCTTAGCTGTGAATTTGTTAGTCAAGAGAAGTTGCGGCACACGATAATTCGATGCGGCTTGTAATAAAGCCATAGGTGTACTAAATAATGAACAGAAGCGTGTTTATGCTAATCAAACCTAGATACGAAATTACGATAAACGTAAATAATCCTAAATAGGCAAAACTATGCCTATGTACTTGTTAACCAACACAAACTATAAATTATATTGGCATATACAATCGTTCCCATCTTCAACCTTATGTACTTCCCATATATCAAGCGAAGATGAGTGCAGAGAGAGCGAATATTGAGCTTACAGATACTTCATCAAATGACGCCGAATTGTAGAGTCGCTATAACGCTGACTTAAGTATCGAGTCTCACGAATCAGTGAGGGTGTCCTTTCTGGAATCAACAGAACATTCGTTATAAATAAAACTGTCCACTTAGTTCATTAAGTTCACTAAACTTAAACGCGACCTAAGGTAATGAAATAAGATACACAATTCTTCATAACACTAGTAAAAGGTATCATTTAAGACATCAAGATGGACAAAATGTTACACAATAATACACTAGCTTCATTACGCGCTACAATTCTAAAAATAACGATTGAAAAGACAAAAGCTTTTAGTATTGTAGATACTTAGATTTTGTGGTAGACAAAATAATAAATAAAGAATAATTAAACCCACGTAACAAATTCGCTTTTATAACTTTAAAAGTAGGTAATGCAAAATTGATGTTTGCGATGCAACGTCTGCAGCCCAGACACGTCCGACGAAAACAAGTTCTACCGATTCGTTCTTGTAATATCGGTGTAATTTATTTAATGTTAGAAATAGACCTCGCTCCGCGCACAAAGAATATTGGCTTTCACAACGGAACCCGGCAAATTTATGTGCCGCGAGATTTTGCCAACACTTTGCTCACAACGAATCACGAAAACAAAACAGAATTACAATTGGGTACTAACATTAGGTCCTACCAACGGTTTAAGCGCACGATTACAGAAATGCGAACTCATGTTGCTTAATCACGTGAACAAGTTTTTGTAAATCCTGCACTTCCTTATAAATTATTAACTGCGCTCTGTAATCATCATTATAAGTAGGTACGGGCAGGTAATTCGCAAGGAACAATCGCCGTTAAAATCGTCAGGTGAAGGAGCTTAGAATTATACAGGAATCGATTATAGTGAGCTAGTAATTTTGCAGCCTACAAGCACGCTTCCCTAGTATTGCCTTAAGCCAATTCCGTTACTAGGAATTATGAGTTGTTGTCGCAGTTTTACACCTGCTCTTGAAACCGTTGTGGTAATTACGCTAATTGTTCTGCGATACGGACATATTTTCTAGAAATAGGTATTAACATTAGGTTTTAGTATAAACGTAAATAGTTATACACACAGTAAAACATGTATAGATTATCAATACTCAATTTAAATTGTCATACTTATCGTGTGTAACTACTAGGTTTTACCGCGATGTATTAAGGCAAGGCGAGGCAAGGACGAGGCGAATATTGAGGCAGTAAAAATACCTTCTATCTGGTGCGATTAGTCAGTAAAAACCTTTGTTTATAAAATTTCTATTTGTTTAAAAAATTGCCACACATTATTTTTCCGCAAAACTCAATTATTTCCATGAAACGTCTACTAATGCAGTGTAGGTATTAAACAGTTTCGAAAGTCGTTAAAATGTATCAGTAAAAAGCATCGTTATCGCGTGTCTATTAATCTAACTGGTTACTTAATATCGGCAAGATGCTGCCAGTTGGTAAAAAGTAATTGATGACAGACGAGGCGTTACAATTATTGTGTGTCAAGTGGGTAATTGGTACGTAGTCATTTACATTGGATCTCAAACTTTATGACATTATGGTTATAAGCCAAGCAAAACTAGTCTATTCCGATACAAAGTCATATCTATATGTATAGGCACTCTATGATATGCTATGCTATTTGATAAATAGTATATTTATACAGTTGAGATAAGAAATATTACAATTAATCTTAATAATATTTTATATAAATTAAACGCAAATAATAAAAATATAGCGAATAGGTTTAACAAATAAATGTATTGTAGTCTGTTTCCATAACATCAGTTTCTTAACTTCCATAATACATTATCATCAAAATTGCTAGCATAACTACATTAGTAAGAGAATTTTGAAATTACGTAATTCTTTTAAGTTTATGCTTTTCATTTAAAACTTTAGGAACTAAAGTTTGAGTACCACTAACTTTGCGGATCTCACATCCGCGGCTTGGCGGCGGTCGCGTGCCGTAACGGCCTAGCAGCTGAACATGACCATCGTCCTTTAATTGAACACAGCAATGCCTGTAAAACGAATTGTAAGTACCGTAAATAATAACAAAGCGATAAAATGAATCTATGTAAACTATTTTTTCTTTTTTATTTAATATAGGTATAACGGACTTCATTACAATGTACTGTTAGGTCAGATAATATGTATTAATGAGGTGTATTACTTGGTTTTTATAGAAATAATTATTAATAAGTAGGTATATGTATACAAAGGTATGTCAGAATACCGACAGTACTGTAAATACGTTTACTTTTACAGAGTCCCACAAATAGATACCTACGTAACCATAGCATTACTTTGTTGCATCAATTATCATTATTCGTTTTAAATAAGAATGAAGCCCAGTAAAATGGCTTTTTTTCTTATAGTTTAACGATCTTAATTCAAATTAAACGAAACATTAACGCGTCCTTACCTAGGTACTCCAGTCAGGCTGCGTAACATTCTCTTGTTAAAGTTTAGTTCTAGTCTAAAAGACCATTTACATGGTGAATTAAATGTTTATTAATATATTTATCCGCCTGATCTAACATTAACCGAGTAAATTGACGGAATCATTATTCAAAATTGCAAAAGTTATACCTAATAATAATAATAATTGATTCTGTCGTTTATTTCCAGAATTGTTCTAATACTTGGTCAAGAATATGAACAATGATCCATCGCGGTGATGTGTTGCTATTCATGAGAACTAAGTTGGTTCATATATTCTTTATGTTATGGAAATAGCAAACGAGCATGCAGCCCATCTGATGGTTAGTGGCGACTGCCGCCCATGGACATATGTGATCAACCCCAGATAAGATCACAGTCCCACCTGAGGTCGGCCACAGATACGTTGCTACCCCTGAGGACTAAGTTGGAACGCCTCGAATAAGTATGTCACCCTTGCCACACCCTTCAAACTGCAACACAGCAACGCTTAACACTACTGTTATTTGGCAGAAATAGGTATGGCGGTGGTGCCGGCGGAGTTGAACCACAGAGGATTCTACCACCTTTTTCATGTTAATTAACGTGCTTGGCTGCAAACAGTAGACAGGTACTATGCTATTGCCGTAATTCGAAAACACGTGTGGCGACAAGTCTGTAAGCTGTACAATATCAATAGGTTTTCTTATAACCCGCGCACATGTAAATGCTCCATTACTAGTATTTCGCGATAGAGGCGGGTGCGGCGGCTGCGATGCACCGGATTGCACCGTCTAATTAAGCGCGGCCCCAACTAATTTGACGCGAGACCGGCCGCCGCCTAATGAATGGTATCGCACACGTTCATCGCACCACGTCCTCTACCTCGTGCTTACTTGCGCATTACGGCCATCTAGAAACGTGGTCACTGATAAAAGAAATCATTTCCGCTAATAGTATTGCTAATTCAACCCGCCGTGTCTACGCTGTCTGCGTCTATTTATACGAGGAAGTCCCGAGATACGGTAGTACGGCCCCTACCCATTCTCCAGATTCAGAAAAGCGAGGCTAATGCTCATTCAGCGTTTGCATCAGCCCGTAATGTTGATTATAGTCATCGTTATGAACTGTGTGAACGCATGCACTGATGTATTCATACACGCAACGCAAAGAATATAATGTAATACGCAATGTATGCAATTTGTAATTATGTTCATGTATTGGAAGATGATTTATAGATGCATTATCAATACTTGTACCTATTAGGTATAATAGATGTATGTACAATAAATAGCGATATATTTTATAAAACCACGAATGTGTCTAAAAATGTTGTAACCCAACTGTAAATAAAGTATTCGGTAGATAGGCTTCTACCCAATGTTAAAAACTGTACCTTAAACTATGTTTCTTATTTTTGTTACTTAATATTTGGCATTTCTACAACCATGTAACATGAATCACAGCGTGATTATTTTTAAGGTTCTTGGATGGTGAAATTAGAAACCATTAAATGTAGAAAAAAAACTAAAAAGTATACCTTTATATTATCTATTATAATACAAAGCTGATTTTGGTACAAACTAAAACTGCACGTGGTATAAACTTTTTCCAAAATAATTCCCTACCCGGGAATCGAATGAGTGCATTTTGGAAAAAGTCACTCTATATTATGGAGCCATCAGATAGAATTGCTTACAAGGATCAAATTCTGGAAACGAGTTAATTATACATGTTAAACTAAAGGAAAGGGTGTAATTTTAGGGGAACATAGTTTTTTCCATACATTATTTTCCTAAGCTACAACTCACCAATTCTTTTCAAGATACATTTGAAATCGCTTAATTCGCATTTGTAAGATTCTTAACAAAGATAGCATAAATACGCCGTATGTATCAGTTTCCGAAAAAATACTCAGGCCCCTCAAATACGAAACCGCCCGGAGCTCGCTAATGTAGGACTGTACTATATAGTATGTTTTACCCGTCGTTAACCCGTCATTTTTCACTTATTTATTATACTGTAAAATACCTATTTATTATTTAAATGAAGAAAAAAGAAGCATAAAAAGAAAAATGGATTCTCGAAAATCATTTGGGCCAATAAATCCATGTTTATTACAAAGTATACGAAACACATGCGGATTCTTGTAATATAATAGATTAAAAAAACCTATCGAATATACCATTAAAAATTTTGTGGAATGCTGTTTTACACTTGATTAAATATTGCATTGATTTGCATTAATTTCACAACCAGACAGTTAATCAACTGAGTGGCAATTTTTCCATGCAATATACAATGACGTTATCGCACAATTTGTCACAAGCCCGAAAACATTACTGTTAAAATAAAAGTTGTCAAAGAACACCATTACCGGAATTTACTGGATTAATGATTAAATTTATACTACTACCTATAACGTTTACCTGCCATGTAAAATCTGATGTTATTTGCGGCCTGTTGCGGGAAATTAAAATCTACTACATATTTAACTTTTTACTTTTCGTGTACGAGATGTGAGACAACTGTTTAAATAAATTTTAATGAAAATTTCGCAAATCTCAAATTTATTTGTGAACTAAAATGAAATTGTAAATGATTTATCTTCATGTTTTAATTTTCCTGTGGCAATTTGTTAAAATGGCGATTAATTAAATAAAATGAAACAACAAAGAGTATTTGAAGAACCATGATTGTACCTACGTCCATGTCTGTATATTGCTCGATGTCCATTGGACACAATCAGCTCCGGCTAATTACTGCACGACGACTCACGACTCGCGCTTAAAAGGCTTTAAGCCGTGTCATTTGTTTGTGCCCATAATGGACTGATAACCAATACAATTGGCTTTTTTCAACACTCAAGTTGCATTATTGTACGAGTGCAAGATTATAATTGTTTGCATTTACTATATAATATAGAGATTTACGGTTCCGCTCAATTCCACTGGCTTTGTAACCCAGGTTTCGTTCTTAAAAATAAATCTAGAAGAGGAAACCTTGTCCATATTATTTTCCGCAACATTTTATAAAATTTTGAATAATAGATAAAACTAACTTGGAGCAATTGATACAATGATTTCCTATATTAACTCGTATAAATAAAGTTTTTTTCCGGTTTGATCTTCTGAAAATTCATATTTATGAACTCAATAAATTACCGCTATTTTTAGGTCAAAAAAATCTTTAATTATGTATACACTGAACTATATGAATTAGTTTTTTCGGCACGCCTAATTAATCCATGTCCGAATTTGGTCCATGTCACAGTGTTTTTGGTAAGGATTTTACGAAATGGGAGCCACGTCGTGAGCAGAAACATGCGTAAAATAAATTTACGAAAGTATAAACAGAATCAGTCGTCCTTATATAAGCCGATTGAATCCACTACAGGTAATAAATTTAACTGCAATGAAGCTGCAAACGTCATATAGGTATCATTTTTTAGTTCGTGGCACAGATTTTTATTACATTCATTTTAAATGCAATTAAAATACGAAACACTCGACGACTGGTCCGACACACCCCAATGACTAAACGAAACACCTAGATGTTAACATTTAACGAATGCCGGGCAATTTAAGGACGCAATGTTCGGACATCCATTTAATTCAGAAAGAAAATTATAATAATTTCACTTAATTACACCATTTATTCCGTGGCGAGGTCGCGCGGTGACACCAGTGTTCGCGCTTTATCGACTGCAATGTGGACCTCAGTTTATGTGCAGGACAACAAAGTAAAGAGAAAAATTAACAGCTTTTCCGTGTTACATATTTCTTGCTGATATGTTACGTGACGAATATTATGTTACATTGTAGTTTCCGGTTCTGGTAACATGAACATGGTGTCCTTTCGATTTTGATGGTAATTGAATAAAGAAAGAAGTAATTTAGGAGGGTAATATGTGGGATTTACTAGAGGATCTACCTGGAGTTGTGATGTTGCAAAACTCCTAGTAAATTAAAAAGAAAAAAGTAAACTACTAACATGAAAGTTCGGTTCCTAGTTCATTCCCCGGCCAGACAGATATCTGAATGATGAATTTAGATTTCTGTTTTGGATCTGAGCGTTTGTGTATTCGTCGCATTTAAAATCCTAATATAGGGCTACCATTGTAGAAAGCGTTAAAACTTAGTCATATTTTATTAGCGCAAAAAATAATGTCAAATACTTGCTTAATTCTTTATTAAGTTACAAAGTTGAAATTCCACTTCTTGGAATTAAAACAAAGCGGAAATAGGGAGTAAGTATGTGTTATCGAAAATAATCGATTGTTTTATTAGACAAGTGATCGTAAAATGGAAGGCTTTACTGCGAACAACGTATGTCCGGTCGCTTGCTGTAATCGTCATAAGAACCGATTTTTGTGTCCAAACTCTTGCCGGTTCATAAAATATCGAATTTATCACTATTTATCGAAACGGAGACGTCGAACTGTAAAGTACTTGAAATAAAAAATAAAGGCCTACAAATTGTAACGTAAAATCAGTTCTGTTGCATTAATACAGATCATGTAGGTAATCATTACACTCTATTATTGTTAAAATATACACAAATAAATAAGGTAGCTTTTATGTAAATAAGAGGTAAATAAATGCGTCATAATTTAATATACAAAAATATAAACACCATGTACATTTAAAAATAATATAATAATATTTTTCTCCTCATCTTACAAAGTTTATAGGTACAGCACATCATGCATCATTTCTAGCTTCATTTTAGGACATTAAATTAAAGACATTTGCCAACAGACATTATGAGTGTAACTTTACTGATATTTTAAAACTGCGATGAGATTAACGCACACTAAAGTTGCTAGCACATAATAGATTAACTGACATACCTATTTAACTATGATTTTATGTGATTAAGTTATGGGCTTAGCAAACCTCAAGTGAAAACATGTTCTAATTTTATTTTGGGTTGAGATAGTAAAATTGTACCTACTTATATAGTTCTGCACTTATTCTCTAAAGGTACGGACTCGTCTAAAACCTTCACGATCTCTGAGATTCAATTCTTTTTTTATGTTATGAAAATAACAAACGAGCATACAGCCCACCTGATGGTAAGTGTCTACTGCCGCCCATGGACATCTGTAATCAACCCCAGATAAGATCACAGTCCCACCTGAGGTCGGCCACAGATGCGTT
>DWPW01000261.1:0-12739 GCA_018252015.1 Astraptes brevicauda
GCTGCTGTGTTTTGGTCTGAAGGGTGTGGTAAGGGAGACGTACTTATTTGAGGCTTTCCAACATAACCCCTGAGGGTAGCAAGCCATCTGTTGCAGACCTCAGGTGGGACTGTGGTCTTATCTGGGGTGATTACAGGTGGAATGTAAGCGCTTTTGCTACTTTCGTAACATAAAAAAACACCCTTCCAACGAAACAGAGAAACTGCTTTACGGATGTAATAGATGTGATACTGGTACCTCTCCGGTCAATTATACCTCCCTTGTGGTTGAACTTCGATTACACCACCGTCAATCTTTTTTCTGCCTTATAACACAAGTGTTAAGTACTGTTGTGTTCTCATCTCAAGAGTTTGGTAAGGGACACATACATATCCGAGGCGTTCCAACTTAGTCCTCAGGGGTAGCAATGCACCTGCGGTCGACCTTAGGTAGGACTGTGATGTTATCTGGGATTGATTACATATATCCATGGGCAGCGGTCACTTACCATCAGGTGGGCTGCACGATCATTTGCCAATTCCATAAAATAAAAAAGAAACTGTAATCGACGTGTCACCTCACACACTGTGTGGAGTCGCGAGCCGTGTGTCGCTGCGCAGGTTCGCGATCGAGCACGTGTCGCGCGTGTGCCGCGTGCTGACGCAGCCGCGCTCGCACGCGCTGCTGGTGGGGCTCGGCGGCTCCGGCCGGCAGTCGCTCACGCGCCTCGCCGCGCACATCAACGAGTACGACCTCTTCCAGGTGCGGCTGCTGCTTTCGTGTCCCTGCTCGTTGATCGCTTGGGGCTTTATTCTGCTATCTGAGTGATGGGTTGTTAAATATTTCAGCCGTTTTCATACGTCTGCTCTTTATGGTTGCATGCGTCTTTAAACTAGTATCAGATACCTATATCTCAGTGATCGGTTGTTAAATATTTCCGGCGTTTTGTTATTACGTATGACTGAAGTCAATGAACTTATTTTTTTGAGAAATATAATTCTAGTTTAGGATAACGTTACAACGTGAACGTTTAACACACTTAAACTAGCTGCAGGATAGCATATTAAATGTACATAAAGAAACTGGGAAGATGATCTCTTGAAACGATCGAACTGCAACTTTCAAACAAAGACACTGAAGAATAAAGTATTGTTAAATATTATTTTTGTTTACAATAGGTAGCTTCTATGATAGCAAACTCAGAAACGATTTAAATATATTTGAATAATATAACAGAAATAGCATTTATTGTGTTTAGGTTGAAATGAGTCGAACATATGGAAAGAACGAATGGCGAGAAGATTTAAAGACTTTGTTAAGGAAATCAAGTACACCAGACTTGCATATGGTGTTTCTGTTTATAGAATCTCAGGTAAAAACATTGCAACCGTTTACTTTTCAACATAATAACTTTGTTATTGTAAATATTTTTATATTTACTTATTTATTTACTCAGATTAAAGAAGAAGGTTTCCTAGAAGATGTAAATAATATGCTTAACTCTGGTGAAGTACCTAACATATTTGGTGCAGATGAAAAAGCAGAATTGTGTGAGAAAATGCGAGTGGTAAGTAACGTTTTAAAATTAATAATACAAATTAATAAGGAATACATTATGAAATGTAATATTTCCTAATATTTTATATTTTAATAGATCGATCGTCAACGTGACAAATCGTTACAAACTGACGGCAGTCCTACAGCATTGTATGCATACTTCGTTTCAATAGTTCGAGACCAGTTGCACATTGTACTAGCTATGTCACCGGCCGGAACTTCGCTAAGAACTCGCATAAGAAAGTTTCCTTCATTAGTAAACTGTTGCACTATCGATTGGTTCCAGGTAATTTTAACTCTATTTAATATTATACAGTATTGAAATTGATAATTTAGAATATTTGCTTGATTCAGTTATTATATTCAGGACACTTTTTAATTTATATTTTTATTATTACAATTAACAGGAATGGCCTCCAGATGCTTTACTTGCAGTGGCCACCCGTTTTCTAAAAGATATCGAACTGACTGATCTAGAACGGGAAACTGCTATCAAACTGTGCCAAATGTTCCACACCGATACGCAGGAGTTGACGAGACAGTTCTTACTTCGGCTCAAAAGATACAACTATGTGACGCCGACTGCATATCTGGAACTTATCAATATGTTTAAATCTTTACTAAGCAAAAAGCGAACGTAAGAATCGTAATCATTTGACATATTTTTATGAAATATCAAAAGGTCCTAAATTGTACGATATGATTTTAGGGAGTTAATAACGGGTGAAAAGCGATATATAACGGGTTTGGATCAGCTGGCTATTGCTGCCAAATCAGTTGCAGCCCTTCAAAAAGCATTGGAAGTGCTGCAACCCAAACTAGCAGCTGGTGCTGCGGCTGTAGCAGAAACTACAGCCAAGGTCGAGAAAGAAAAAGAGGGGGTTGCGTTAGTAGAAGCTGAAGTGTTAGCGGATCAGGCTGCGGCAGAAGAACAAGTAAGAAATGAGCCAAAATTTGACAAGGGTTCTTATCTCGTACCTTAAAATGTAAATCTTAAATATTCATGATATACCTAATGTAATTTTATTGTTTAGGCAAAAGAAGCTCAAGGCATAAAAGATGAATGCGATGCCGACTTGGCAGAAGCGATGCCGATCCTCAATTCAGCGTTGGCGGCGCTGGATACCCTGACACCGCAGGATATCACTTTTATTAAAACAATGAAAAGTCCGCCGCGGGGTATCAAACTTGTGATGGAAGCAATTTGCATTTTGAAGGTATTGTATGTTGATTTAACTAAAGAGGTTTTTATTGTAGCAATATATGTTACCTTATTTTTAAAATTTTTGTAATTTTCTTTTTAATGCTTCCCTTGAAAGGATGACCCAGTAAGTACGTTTTATGTAAACAAAATGGAAATAGAAAAATGTATGAATTGCAATTACTTAATATTCCCAGAAACAGAAGTTTGCTTAGATTTTTTGTAAAATTACAGGAAGTAAAACCAGACAAGATCCCAAATCCGTCAGGTGTAGGGACAATAGAAGATTTCTGGGGTCCGTCGAAGAAATTGCTGAATGATATCAAATTTCTAGAATCTCTACAAAACTATGACAAAGATAATATTCCCCCGGCGGTTATGAAAAAGTTAATGACTACTGTCATGCAGGATGACGGTTTCGTACCAGAGAAAATAAGGGCAGTATCCGTTGCAGCAGAGGGTGAGTGATAGGGTTTCTTTCTAGACAATAATTTCTTTGCTTGTAATATTTAACTAAAAATCTATGAGTCTCTCTGTGTTAAAAAAAAACAATTATTTTCGTATTCATGTAGCTATTTGCATGGTACTAAGATGTAACATTATTTTTTATAGTTTGAGCGATTTAATGGTCGTTGTATGTACGTTACTTTATTTCTTAGACTAACAGAGCTCCATTGAAAATGGATAAAAATTCTACATTAATTTTCTCAAATTAACTCGAGCAATCCACTCCACACTCCACTCTCCACATCCCGCACTCCACAATCTACCTCCATAGCTTAGAACATCTCGCATATCTCTAATGGTAGGGTATACTAACACGCGTCTCTGTTAGGTATGTGCAAATGGGTGATCGCGATGACGAAGTACGACAAGGTGGCGAAGGTGGTGGCGCCGAAAAAGCAGCGGCTGGCGGCCGCGCAGGCTGTCTACGACAAGGCCATGGCCGCGCTCGCCGTCAAGCAGGCGCAGTTGAGAGAGGTGCCGGCGTAAATACTAGACACATGACCACACATGCACATTAGTGATCAATAAAATTTATTTACTTCTTTGTTGTTAAACTATGGGTTACAACGGATGAATAGATGTCATAGGTATATGATACATTGGACGAATTTGATATACGGGCTTAAAAAATATAATTTGTGACAGTAAACACTCGGGTAATATCCGTCCATATTCCTGCAAAAAACTTAATCTGATTTTTTTGTGCCGTGGTAGTAAACACATGAACAAGGAAAAATTATGTCATTAAGAAATTATCTACCTCTAACAATAATGATCTTTAAATCAAATAATTGTTGCAATAAATATAATACAAATGCTAAAATTCAAAAATGCATCGTAACATACGTAACATGTCAATAGGATATTTGCAGCTATTCCACCTAAAATTGTAGGTGCAACAAAAACTACAAAAACTGGAAGAAGCATTAGCGGAGCAGAGCCGCCAGCAGAAGATGTTGGACGACGAGGTGATGGACTGCAGCAACAAGCTGAAGCGCGCGGAGATGCTCATCTCGGGGCTCGGCGGCGAGAAGAGCCGGTGGACCATCATCGCGAAGACGCTGCGCGACACGTACAATTCTCTTACAGGTACTCAACGTCTATGAACAAAAGCGTAAAACTCAAGTTAAAAAATTGTAAGTCAATCCTTTATTCCCCCCTATGCGGGGTGAATGTTTAAGTGTGCGTGGATGGCCAAATCCAAAATTATGAGGATTAGCGAAAAATACTAATAGAAGTTACGAAGCAGATTTTGATAAAAACAAAAACTGAATAATTTGAATTTCAAAAAATCAATTTCTCTAGACGGGACTCGATCGAGTTCACTTTGGAAAAAAACGCCATCGTATATATTATTGCACCGTTCGATAGTTACGACTAAAAAAAAAAGAAAGGACATTTTTTGAGAAAATACATTTTTTCCATCATATATATCTACTTCGTGAACCATAATTAACCGATTGTGCGATATTTTATCAATCGATTTTAAAACATATCTAGTCACAAACGAGTACACATCAAGTACTTACTACTTACTAGATATTTTACATGTCTTTTATGAATAATAACAGAAACATAAAGTATCTAGTTAGTCAAACTACTTGATAACAGCTAGGTATGATATTCATTACTACTCAACATGTAGTCGAGAGTACCATGTTTTCACTATTAATTTACTCTAAATATAAATGCATATATTATGCGTAGGTAAATGATAGTGAAAAAAAGTAGACTATTAATGATGTATGCATCTTAATAAGTTTATAACGGGGAATTTTCAAAAGATCTTATTCCGAGAATTTTCTTTGCGAGCTAACAACTAACTTTGAATAACGTCTAGCCAGTCAAATAAGACTACAGCCGATAGCCCTTAAATCCTTTTCAATGAGAATAATGCAGGCTTTGAAGACTTTAACTTGACAACTGATAAATTTGATTCCTTTGACTCACCCTCCCCGTTAAAAAGCAAAAGCAAGGATCTGAAATATAAGAAGCTCTTTATTTTTCTTACACAAAGTCCCGCGAGATTCCATCTCGTCAGCGCGGTATATAGTGCTCTTTCATCGTAGTACGGCGGAAACTCGGGGAGGTACACCGGATATTGAATTTGCTTTCATAGGGTTTCAGCGTCTGAAAACTCTGCACTCTCTGAAGGAAGAAAACTTCCAATTACTCGGGATCAATACTTGCCGGAAGTACGAGCGTCTTCAAAGCGTAACCCTGATGCCACAGACTAATGGAGTTTTCGTACATTATAGATTAATTAACTTACTCAGCTTTTACTACATAAAAGCGCTACGTTCTCAAAGTTTGCACATAATAAGATTATGAAGTGGCGCTCTGTAAGGAGGGTTTTTTAAGTAAAATACGAGCACTTTCATTTTTCTTTCAGGCGATATTTTAATAGCAGCTGGTATAATTGCGTACCTGGGGCCATTTACAGCAGTTTTTAGAAATGAACAAGTGAGTATATCTGTACAAAAGTCGTTTATTTTTGAGTATTAAGAGTGATAATTACCTCCACGAGCGATACATTGTTCCTCCACATTATAAGAAAATATTGATGGTATTTAAGATGTTTTTAGTGGGAATGGAATAGGGACTTGGTGGGTGTTTGTAGATATCGAAATTATGTCATGATTTATAAGCCAAAATGGCAGTGTTAATGTTAGGAATGATAGTTGCAACTGAGAAGTGAGATGTAATTCGTCGCTACCCCCATCGTTTAACTACTATACAATTCCGTTTTTAGGTAAGCAAGCAAGCAATGCCTTTGTGCTCAAAGGGCACAGAAGTTTACCACCTTTAAAACAACTATAGGCTCTGTCTTGTTTTCCAAAGCCAGGAGTGCATAAACGACTCCTCTCATGTTCTAAAAGACCAGAGACGATGATGATTACTTTCCATCAAGTAGTTCGTCAGTTTATTCACTAAGTTTAACTATAAGAAGACAACGTCAATGGGTAACGTCACCTATAGGTGAAGAAGTGGGCGCAAGCGTGCCACGACTGCGGCATCGTGTGCACGCTCAACTTCAGCCTCATCAAGTCTCTGGGCGAGCCCGTCACCATCCAGCAGTGGAACATCGACGGTCTGCCTTCGGACGACTTCAGCGTCGAGAGTGCTATTATTATCATGTAAGATTACGTCTACACTAATATTAAAGCTGCAGAGATTGATTGGTTTTTAACACGCGTTTATTAGCTTCGATCGTATGTTACTATATTTGTATGTAACGAAAACTTGGAACGTGATTTTGACGGAATTCGAAACGTCGTCGGATCTATTTGAAACTTTGCATACTTATCGAGGACCGATGACAATGCAACTATATGAAAAAAAACTAAAAAATAAATAGTAATAAAAAAAACTAAAGCACACGCTTTTGTGAAAAAAGTAAAAAATAATTATTAAAAAGAAAGCGTGGAGTGCTTTTTGAGATAATTCACACCATGCACTCCAGCCTTTTTTACAATAATTATTTTTTTAACTTTTAGTTATTTCACGAAAGCGTGTTTTTTAAGTTTTTAAACTATTATTTTTTTATAGAATTATCTGATTTCTAGAAATATGTAATCTTATAATGGCGAGACATCTTAGCCTCTGTATACATAGATTGTCAATATGTCAATAAAACTTAATTATACATATTTAGAGGCTACTAAATCGTAGATCGTAGAAGAATTCTGTATCCCTGAAAATTGGACCCGTCTATGTAGGTGTTATGCGATTGTCAAATATAGTGACGCCGTGCCGAATTACTTATTATTGTCGACAATGGGATAAAGATCTTTTTTGGAAATGACATTCTTCAAAGACAATATTCAGCATCACAAATTATTATAATGATTATGTCAACACGGATTACAGCATTTCTAATAGGTTAACTAAAAATGGAACTTTTTAAGGACTGCGCGTCGTTGGCCCCTCATGATCGACCCTCAGGGCCAAGCGAACCGATGGATAAAGAACATGGAGAAACCGAATAATCTCTGCGTTGTTCGTATGACTCAGGCAGACCTCGGCCGGGTGTTAGAAAATGCAGTGCAGTTCGGTCAACCGGTAACGTAGACTCATTTACATTTTCCTCTTTATATATTACTATGGCGATTTCATGTAATTCATCGATAGATGACGCCAGTAGTAATCGCCCGTAGTGAGTCACTCTATTGGAATATACTCAACATTTTGCGTACCTATATACGTGTTCCGAACTGAGACTGATGAAGCACGGCCCCTGCCCACGATTGGTCACCTGGCCTGACGGAAGACCTCCGGTTTACCAAATTACAAACATAAATTAATTTTGATTTATAACGCGGCAAGAATGTCTTACATACCGACAAGTTCTACAAATTTACATAAAAATAGTGAGAAATTACGAAGCGAAAAGAAAACAATATTTCTATTAGTGACCACGTTTCTAATATGTGAGAGAGAATTGGGTTGAAAGGCTTTATGTTGTAGCTTTGATATAACGAGGCAAAATAATTAAACCGCCCTCATCGTCAAAGCTGAATCCTTATGCGTATGAAAAGCGCATTGTCTCCGACCGAGAACTCGTACAAATTCAATCAATGATCTTCGTTTTAGTCTGAGATTGCGATGTGTAATTTGCATGTCTAACTGATATAAGTTGAAATACTAGATACACTTGAACATAATTATGCTGAGTTGTAACGCAGTTCCCTATGGGCAGCAAGTATTTTTTAAAATTATAATTTGTTTTCAAAGTTTGAAGTTATTTACACAGTTAGCAAAACTATTTAATTCAAAATTATGTTACAGATATTGTTATATTACACCTTATGTATTACGTTAAAAATTACTTTCCGTAATATTTTAATTACGTATATGTATATGAATTTGCAATGATTGAAAAGCATAGAACGTACATAGGGAAAAAGCGGTCATATCTCGTACTATAAGGTATTAGGAGCTCTATTCAGGGGATTTAACTGTGGCCATTATGCTACGAGTCTCGTAAGAGTAGATGCGGAGCTAACGTAATAGGATTAATGTTCGGGAACATAAGTATTACTACCTATATGTACATGTATATGTTGATGTTACTCTAGTAGTATGTAAAGGAAACCGAAATAGTTATATTTTATATTATAGGTACTGGAGTATTGGCTGTGTTTTTACTTAGCCCACGTGAATTTAAGTAGTTACTGCATTCCTTATTATACCCATTTGTTCCAAAACTGTAAACTAAATTGAATAGCGTAATATTGGTGAATAAAATTATTTTGTGATATTGATGCTACCGTAGATGAATCACATATAATTCTAAGCTGTACGTGAACAACAACGTAATGATGCTGTAGGTGTTATTGGAGAACGTTTTGGAAGAGTTGGACCCGATGCTGGAGCCGCTGCTGCAGCAACAAACGTTCCGGCAGGGCGGAGCGCTCTGTATCAAAATCGGTGACACCATTGTTGAGTACAGCAAGGATTTCAAGTGAGACCACATTGATGTATACAGAAATTTCAATTTAACACATGTTTTTATGGATAAATGTTATAAGGTCTACTTCACTCACTTTATCTCACCATATAACCAACATAAACTTCGAGTTTAAGGTGCTTTTTGTCTATTTATTATTTTAAAATTATATTAAATTTATAAATTTACCATACATGAGTGATTTAGATGCTTAAATCAGTCTTAAGTCACGATTTTACAAAAAGAACGAGAAACGATTTTACAAAACATTAAAAAAACGGGAGATCGTAGTACATTATACTATTTTCAGGTTATATATCAGTACAAAGTTGGCGAATCCGCATTACCTGCCCGAAGTGGGTGTGAGGGTAACCCTGGTGAACTTCATGCTGGCCAAGGACGGCCTGCAGGCGCAGCTGCTGGCGCGCGTGGTGGCGCGCGAGCGGCCCGACCTGCAGCAGGCCAAGGCCGACCTCACCACGCAGGGCGCGGAGCACAGGAGGCTGCTGCAGGACATCGAGAAGAAAATCCTGAACGTTCTGTCCACGTCCGAACACTTGCTAGAGGATGAAGAGGCCGTTCAGGTTATGAGAAGTTTTTTTCTATGTTATGGAAGTGGCAGACGAGCATGCAGCCCACCTGATGGTAAGTGCCCCTGCCATGGACATCTATAATCGACCCAAAATAAGATCACAGTCCTACCTGAGGTCGGCCACAGACGCGTAGCACCCCTGACGACCAAGTTGGAATGCCTCGAATAAGTATGTCTGTGTGTCGAGGTAGGACTGTGATCTTATCTGGGGTTGATTACAGATGTCCATGGGCGGCAGTGCCCATTTACCCTCAGATAGACTGCATGCTCGTTTGCTACTTCCGTAACATAAAAAACACACCCTTCAAAATAAAACACAGCAGCGTATAACACTGCTGTTATAAGGCAGAATTAGGTGTGGCCGTGATGCCCCCGGAGTCAAACCACAAAGGGTTCTACCACCTTTATATTTTTAGTACATCGCTATTGTGTCGGGATGCTAAACCAAATTTTCATCTAAAATCTACTGCTCAGATTGATTAGAAATATGATACTTGGAGCCAGCCGTCTCCAATATTTAATTTACCTCGGGTTTTGATTTAAGTAGAAATTCTGTCATTTGTTTTACCATCCAACGAATTCAATAATCTTACTAAAGTTATTGAGATAAGTCAGCAGGGAGATAGAGCCATGCTATTGGTATTCACTTTTAACGATTAAACCAACGTTGTGAATAGCCGTTACACAAAATTGTATACAAGCCTACAGGGCAAAATATATAATGCCAAAGTAATAAATAGCAAATATTTCTCGTAGATCCTGAACTCGGCGAAGGATACATCAAACGAGATCAAAGAGAAGCAAGAGGTGGCCATGGTAACGGAGAAGGCCATAGACGTGGCGCGCGACGACTACGTCCCTATCGCCGTACACTCTACTAACTTGTTCTTCCTTATTGGTGTGTTTCATGTTTGCGATATTTCATATCGAATCAAATCGAAGACATTTTATTCAATGTGAATCCTTTGCGGAACTATTTTTGAACGTCAATTTAAATTTAATTATCGAGGTGTTTAGTTGTGGAGGAGAAGCCGTGCCATGGATTCATTTAATCAATAATATTATGTTGATGTTCTTCAGTTTACAACATTAGATAATACTAGCTACCCGACGAACTTTGTTCCGCCTCAGAGGCAATAAATAACCAAATTTTAGATTTTATCAAGTTCATTTTTTTATTGGGATTAGGTCAAATTTTCAACCATGCTTAACTATAGGCAAAATTACGTTTCCTGGTCGAACGGGACAAAAAAGTATCCTGTGTCCGTCTCATGGTTGTAAGTTAATAGTGTAACTAACACGACTTTATTTTATATATATATAGATTTGTATGTATGTTATAATATTTGTTAAATTGCACCTCAAAACAATACAATAGTATCTCACCGGTCCTTTGTTTCGTTTTAGATTTGGCTGAGCTAATTTTGGCACCTATTTCGATAAGTAGTTATATGAAAATGTATAGTTATTGTAGGTATTTAGAAAACTTATTTTTAATTTTTTATCTGAGATTAATTAATATATGTTTATGTTACTCATTATTTCGTTTATTATTTTTCCATTTGGCTACACTGTAATATTTTTTTTTATCGGCTGTTATCATCATCATTTTTGGAAATAAAAATACCAATACCTCGTTTTCTTTCACAGCGTCCTTGGCAAATATCGACCCTATGTACCAATACTCGCTGGGCTGGTTCGAAGGACTGTTCACGGCGTCCATCGACAACACGGAGAAGGTGGACGACATCGTCGAGAGACTCGCGATACTGCGAGCTCACTTCACGTACTCCCTCTACGCTAACATCTGCAGGAGTCTTTTTGAAAAGGTAACATGAACTGTTAATAGTGCGATTCCGCTACTTTCTGATAGTTGTTCGTTGTTAGTATGTAGTCTTGCCACACAGGCAACCTAGAATGAATTTCATTACATCACATTGATCTCTCTTTTATTACTTTTGTATGATATCGTATATGGTCATTTTCATAAATTATAATTGGAAATCTTGATGACCGTGATTAATCCTATAAATATTTTAGTTTAACGCAAGAAAATAATTTATCAAAGTTATGATCCATATATCATTTTGATCATAATTAATAAGGATATCTCGAAGTAATTTGAAGGAACAATACTCCCTATGTGATAATCAAAATGACCGCAATGAATAGCTAACATCGGCAACGCCGTCAAACCCAACGTAGAGATGCGCCTTAATAAGCGTACACTCCGTAACATAATTTGCTTATTGCGACGCGATTCGCTTCAAATTCCGAGCGGACTAGAAGTTTGGTGCGCTCCCTAACAACACTTTTTTATAGTTTAGAAGTAGTAAACTAGTATGCAGTGTATGTGATGGCAGGTGGCCAGTGCCGCCCAGGGATGTATGTAATCAACCTCAGATAAGATCGAAGTCCTACCTAAGGTTGACTACACATGCGTTGCTACCTTTCAGACCAGAACACAGCAGCGCTTGACACTGCTGTTATTAGGCAAGAATAGGTATGTCGTTGGTGCCGCCGGAGTGGAATCACAAAGAAACTACCTTTAAAACGTATACTCCGGCCGGGTGTCAGGACAAGCTGGTGTTCTCGCTGCTGCTGACGATCACGATCCTGGTGGCGGAGGGGCGGCTGCAGCAGGCGCACGTGCTGTACCTGCTGGGCGGCGCGCAGCCGCGCCACGTGCCGCCCTGCCCCGTCGCCTTCCTCAGCCCGCAGGCCTGGACCGAGTTCAACGGGTCCCACGCTTTATATAGATATATTAATTAAAATATACTTTACCAATTTACATCACAGATGCGCCCTGCGCGTTCAACTGTTTGCGTTTTATATCTGTGTGCGTAATGCGAGAAGTTTACACACGCAACCACTATCTCACTTTATTACGAATATCACGTATATACGAAATCAAGTTGATCTCTAGAATGACTAACGGTGAGTTGCGCAAGGGGTCAACCTAATATGGTCAATGTCCAAGAAAAAATGGCATAGTGCTATCTCGCTCTTGCATAATGTTCGTTCTCTGTCACAGGGACACGCACCCGCGCCATTTTAAAATGAGCAATTATTTCGGAATAATATTATATATTTTAAAATTAATTTATAATTCAATATTTACGCATGAAAGAATTACTTAAGTTTTGTTTGTGTTTCTTACTATTTGAACATTTTCTAAAGACACAGGAAGGTATGTTTTATAAATTTAATAACTTTAATTTATCAAAATCAAAGACATGTAGTCGATGTGCACTGTTTAATGCTTTTCAGCAGACTGCGACGGGTAGAGTGAGCTCACTCTTGATAACGCAAACAAATTTTCGTTTCTATGAAATATGGAAAGGGCGCATCTACGATTTAAATCTATGCTAGTCACGCTCACTCTGTCTCTAACGGCCCTGGGGGTCAACCACCATCTCTTAAATCATTATTACTTTAAGCTTACAACGAAATT
>DWPW01000262.1:0-12733 GCA_018252015.1 Astraptes brevicauda
GTAGAACGAAATTAACAAACGAACAATTATGATTGTTTATAAAAAAAATAACCGATAAAAGTGATTCTGTGTAGCTTCATAACTTTTTCGTGTAACGAGCTACAATTGTGCAAATATCATTATCTAAATTGGTTTCATTATCTAAATCATTATGAAGTGAACGAAAAAATTGAATAGGTATCCTATTCGTTACTATTATTAATGTTGTTTTCACAATTGTAACTGAAAATCGCGCTAAAACTCGTAGGCAAACATTTGTTCCTCCTTGGCTCCCGAATCCAGATTTTGAATACTAAAAATTATCTAACATGGCATGGTAGAACACTAAGTAACATGTTTACTAAATCACGAACCGAGATTAAACAGCGTGCCACCACCATAGAGGCATATGGAATTTGGATTGAACTCGAATAAAAAATCAAAATAAAAAAACATTCTAAATAAACACGATAAATAGCTGAGTAGAAGACGTCTAAATGGTATTGTGATTAGGTGTACCCCGGTATCCCCATCGTAGGTGTCATCGCCCAGCGTTGTGTAGGCGTAGTGTAGTCATCGATCTTCACTCTTCAGGGTAGCTAAGGCCTCGATTCTACTCCCCCCCCTCTTTATTTTCCTCATTTTTTTTACTGTTTGGTTTCGTTATTCAGTTCGGTTGGCACTTCCGAGTCATATTTGTATCACGCGACACGGCCCCGACGGCCGCATACATGCCTCACACCAGACACACGTTCCGTTTTTTGTTTTTTTGCTAGTTCTTGAGCGCGGCTTCTCCTGCGCATTTTAACAGACCTCCAGATGACAGTAAGGAATCTCTCAGTTCTCGTTGTGATAACAATGTTTTCCCCGATTTGCTGTTAATTATGTTAAACTGTGAAAAGCCGGTTGTAATCCATTCAGTAGATCCTTGTATCAACCCCGAACTAACAGACGGACACCAGCTACACCGCTATAACATAGTTTGCCATACTAGGTCATACACTAAACCCCGACCCCCATTTCAAACACTTGTTTAAATTTTTTATTACTGTGTAAGTTACAATGGGTCTGTTTTTTCAAGTTGGCCTGCTAGCTAGGACAGATATGGGGACGAATCTCTTAAGTTTTGCAATAAATAATAAAATAATTCATAATATAGCGTTGTTGGTCTAGATGACGTCATCTTATACGCGTGTTAAATATTTATAAATATTTCAATTTATAATTCAAATATAAAAAAACGACCATTATTGGATTAATAATGAACATGTAGTGAGTGTACAAAAATCAAAATACTAATATAAAATCGTATTCCGTATGAATAAAACATATGCTTTCCGATTGAATATGAAGTGCCTATATCTATGTGTTAATATATTTTTGTACAATTTTGTTAATTTACAACTTTGCTGTTTTTGTTACTCGTACCTTTTGTTTGCTAATTTTTGTAGTTGTTTTTTGTCTATGTCGATAAAACAGTACTTTAAATAGATGCCGTTTGAAAATACTAAAGTTGGTAGTTTCAATGTACAGATCAGAAATGAATACGTACAAAGATGACGTCAGTCAGTCGGATCAAATATATTACCGGACGTAATAAATCGATACTATGACCGCGTTTGAAGTGATCCAGAATCGTAGGCGATGTTATATACAGTATAACTGTACAAGTCACGAAATAAACATCGTTTTCAATATACTAGTGCGACTTTGGTAATAAATTCCCTCGATTCTGTTTCACGGATAATCTTTTTATGTGGATCAATGATTTAGGGGTACAGATGAGTTGTTTGGAAGTGTCCATAAAATACGTACGCACGAGGAATAGAGGCATTATTATCTTAAAAGATGATTATTAATACTGACCATCAATTTATTTTCTGGTCATATCGAGAGCATCATATGACATTATATGTAGCTCACGTTATATGTAAATAGTAATTGTTAAATAATAATATTTAAAAAATTACGATATAACGGGATTACTTGTCGTATTTATAATATTCATAATAATATAACATTATAGTCAATGCTCTTAGCATTAGTCCATCTTTACGTAAGTAAATTTGTATTGACTTAACAAAGTTTAAGCAAACAAATGTAAATCGGTGATTTACAAAAAAAAAAATATGATGATAGAAAGTTTCCTTCATGCGCACCATTTAAAATCGACATTAATAATGAAAAGCTTCCCTCGTATTTATAGTGGAAAAAATGAGTTAGCCGTCGTATTTCATGGACACGGATTGGTAGTATGTGACGAGCCCCATATCTCTCCGAGCGCGGCGGTCGTAACGCCAGGGGTGACGTAGGACGGTGTCGAATGGGGCGAGCCGCGCGTCGTAGAGAGATGTTGTTGGCAGCCTCGGCCGGTGCTGGAGACCGAGGTGTAGTGGCGGCCGCGGCGGCTGCCGGCGAGCTGCGCGCGGCGGACCCTCACGGTACTCTAGCGGCCCCTAGCGGCGTAGCGCGTAGCCGTAGCCGTAGCGGCGTAGCGGCGTAGCCCCTCCCCCTCACTCCCGCGGTGCGCTACGACACTCGACCGTTCGCAATACCTGTTAGGCATCGGGACATTGCTATCGTGTTTTCTAATTCGAAGTAGGACGTTGTTGTATATTTTTTTGTTCATTTTTTTTTTTGATATGTTGCTGTTGTGATATCTTTTTCCAAAACCCCCGAAAGGTGGACGCTTTAGGCTTTTATTCGTTGTGTATATGTTTTGATGAAATCTTTTTTTCTTTCTTCGCTTTTTTACTTTATGACCTAAATCGTGATGTATGATGACGTAACTCAGTTTCAGTTGTACATATCCGGATTTCAATTAGAATGCACTGTAATTTTTATTCGTTATCGATTGATATAATGGCATTATCTTCTATATTATTTTAAATACTCTTCATGTATTCAATGCATTCAATGTTCTAATACGGTACTAATAAAGCGTTGATGTTTATGAATTGTCGTTTTTTAATGAAAACTGAAACTGATTTGACAGCGTTGTGTCGTAACAGTCGATTGCGATTGGTCCAGGGTCGATGACATACCGGGAGCTTTTCAATAGTTGAGTTTTCTCGTCTGTAATGCATCTCCCCACGTCTCCGGCTGTAGACCCGCCCCCCACATCTGGCACAAGCGTCCGTCCCCGCACCATCGACCGGAGCTCCGACCCCTCGACATCGATGTTCTGACACGACACCTCCCCCCCACCCCCCACCCCCCCATCGATCTCGATCCCGCTTTGTGATGTGTCATCTAGTGTTCTTCATCGAGGCCACACGTGCGTTCGTTCCGTAGCAGTTTTTCGCTCGCACTCCCCATAGCGATCGCCGCGTCGCCCGGCGTCCGTCCGGGGGCCGGCCGCATGCGTATTCCCCCCGCACACGACACGTCCCGCAACTCGGAATACAGACGGGGTACCGTACAACCGTACATACCGTACAGAGAACATCCACACCACACTCGGTAACGCCGGCGGTGGCTCGGGCGAGGGCGAGGGCGTAACGCGTGGACGCGGCTTAGATACGTTTAGGGAGACGGGTAGACAACGGTCGGGCGACGTGTGTGTTGGTTGCAGCTGCGCGTGGTGCGCGCGTTCAAGTCGACGCTGGAGGACCTCGAGGAGCGGCTGTCGGCGCACTCCGCGGCGGGGCTCCGCTCGCGGCTCCGCGCTCCGCCCCCCGACATGGCGTACATCGACGACGACGCGCCCCGCACCGAGACTACCATATTCTGAGCACACCACCCCCCCACCCCCCACCCGGACACCCGGACACGACCCGACACACGTGACACTCGTTTCCCGTACTTAACCGACCCGCGTTTCGTTAGTGCGTTGAGGGTTGTTTTTTTTTTTTTTTTTCGTTTAAGTGTTGATTTAGCGCTAGGTTGATAGCAATAACGCGGCAGCTAGAAGCCGGCGGGCTCCTATTACCGTATTGTGCCTGTTGTCGCGCCCCATGTATCTCCGATTCGTTAGACGAAACGATGTTTTCAATGTAATTTCTTGTATTCGACGTACGCGCATATCCGCACCACGGAACCTATTACGTTAGTCTATTCCGTGTATCAGTCTGTCACGCGTTCACAAATAAGACGAACACTGCTAAATGGAGACAAACTTATTTGTAAATAACGTAGATTTTTTTTTCCTCTGTCGTCTCTTTATATGTATATCGGAGCAGTGATATTTTGTATAGCTGTTATATAGAAACTCTTTTGAATAAAGTAAAGATAAAAATGTAATTGTTAACTTTAAAGATTTTACTGAGATAAATGATACTTTTAAATTTTTTTCAAATCTCACTAGCTTGTATGTAAGTAGTTGTTATGGAATTGTCTACTGTAAAACAAGCGAATACCGCTCGGTAGCTTCGTGTTTCGTTTCATAGTCAATTTTGGGACCACTTATACCCGTTTCTTACTCGATAACTGAGATACATTTATATTCTACGTTTGTAATAGCTGATAAATCTTGTATTGATCCGATGCTACCGATAGATTGTATTCATAGCGTTAACAAAGCCCTTCCTAAAATTTAGTACGTATGAGACAACACATAGGATAAGAGCGCAACACGGTGTACGAACAAACGACTTGGTTATGCGAATGTTACATTAATGAGAGAATATTTACGATTAACTATTAAAAAACTTGAAGCAAATTCCATAGCATTTTCTTTGAAACGCATAGTTATGGTGGGGGCCGCCCAGTTTTTAGCCAAACCGCTCTATTTCAGATGTTAACGGTAAGTGTAGGTCTGAGTCGAGTAGGCGGTAGAGCGGCGAGCTACAGACGGGATGACTGACGTAGGTACAACCCAGTACAATAACAGTATACAGTACAGTAGTGGCATGGCGCTCGTGTTGCACGTTCACTGACGTCCTCGGTACATACTCGCTGACCGTAATGCGACTAGGAACGTTTAGACATTCTATTCTTATGACGCACACCGACGGGTGTACACTGACGCGCGGCCATTTTGTGTGCGAGCGCAAAATGGCGGCCGACGCACTTAGATTGTAAGTACAGAGTATCTATTGAAGAGATGTTTCAATTCTTTTTTTTTGGTACAAATATTGTTCTTTTTTTGTACTTTTTAATTAATTTCGCTTCGCATTTAAAGTGTGATCATGCTTATGTTACAGCGTTTTGCATGTATACAGATGTCTGTGAGTATGCACAATTGTATTTTTTTTTTTAAATTATATTAGATGTTTGGTACGTAGATTTCCTGGTAATATATTTTTTTATTATGCAAGAAGCAGTTATGTTTTAACTCTATCGTATTATCAGAGTCTCAGTGAACGGTCTAATGACCGATTGAGTATTTATTGTTATTAATACTGTAGTGAGTTTGTGTTCGATGTCGAACGAAGCTACATATATTGTTCATACCACTGTAACTACCAAACTTCTAACTTAGTTTGTAAGCAGCGATACAAAAATGATAATAAGCGCATAAAATATATATATATATATATATATATATAATCTCCACTATTACACCAAAACTAGAGAAATAAGTACCTAACCTAGTATATGATTTTGAAATTTAAAAAATGCTTTTAGATTATATTCTTTTTCTTTTCTTTCATTATATTTTTTTTTATCGTTGACTCGGTTGTGTAAGTACTTATTTTATAAGTTGATTTCATTATCTTTAACTTATTTTTTGAGTTACTTGTAACGGATACATTAATGTTAAACGAAACATACTTAACCGGCATTATAAGCGACCAGTTTGATTAAAGAAACTCATTTTAATAAAAGTATTTATTTAGATTGTACCGATATTTCATTTTATTGTACCTCCAATATACGCACACCGCATCCGCCGCGATGTAGCTCACATACCGGATTTTTTCAACTTTCTGCGTAGTTGTAGCTTTTCACACGGTAATTTTCCCATTTATTATTTCTTTTTTATATATTTTGTACTTGCTACTGGATGCCCTCGATTGCCCCGACCCAACTAGTGTGAATGCCCCCTTACCTTAGTTAAAGATAGGCACTTGGCTAGTAACGAAACTGCTGTCGAAATTATTTTTACTAAATTTCTACTAAATCTAATAACACACACGTAGCTTCCGTGTTCTAAAACCAAAAAATAACACATCTAAATATATTATTTTTTAATACTATTTTGGTTATTTTTTTAATTATTTCTATTTTTTTTATATATGGCCTAGATTTATTTGTGCCCGACAACGAAATTTTTGGTTTTGGAACACTGGCAATGTTCTAAAGATTGGTATTGGCAACACCGAGCAGTTTGGTTACGCGCGTCGCTGCGCACGCGCTGACAGTGCGGTGATGTTGTTTTCCAGCAAAAGGCGGACATATTGGCCGGCCGAAGGATTTTTGTCAATAATTATTTGGCCGAGCACCGGAGGATCAGCGTGCAAAGCGGCGGGAGTTCAATACCGGCGCTCAGCCCTGTATCGCAACAAAGCGATGACTAAAACAACTAAACCCAATACGGACAACCGCCACGGCGATTACCGCGCCACACTTGTAGCCTCAATAGTGCGTAATTATTATAGGAGCGACGTATAGACGGACGGCTTCACTTAAATTGCCTTTATGTGTTAAATACTGCCATTTAAAATCTATAATAACGAAACTATTTAAAAAAATACTAAAAACTCACTAAAGTAAACATAAAATTAGGTGAATAAAAACGCATTTTCTGAATCTCGAAGTGTGTAGTGTAGCGTAAGGTTTGTTTGAAGTATAGTAAGAGATGTATTAGACGATGCAAAATATATTATAGTGTTTAATGTAATTATGGTGCACCTATTTTAGATCGAATATTTATAGCTAAATGTCGTGACGAGATATTTCTTTTTATTATTGAGATTATAAAGAGCCGTTTTCAAGTTCGTTTATTTTTTTACCAATGGGAGTTGTTTTCTTTCTGTAAATAATCGAAAAAAAAAACTTTTGTCTCTCTCTCTTTTATAGTTATAACGTTGTTGTGTGTTGTGCGAACTAAAAATTTTATAAAGATGATATATTACTATAATGAATGTGCCATTTTTTATAAAAAATAGTCACAAATATGTGCTATCGAGTGCTTTTAAACGTTCTAAGGAAGATATTTAAATTTGCTTGTTTCTTGTGTTTCGTATCGAATGCTGGATGTTGTCTTAGTGTTGATACTTAGTTACTCTTGAGTACTATGTTCTATGTCGTATCGTTTTAAAGATTACTCCTTATATCTATAATCTACTAAAAGCAGTTTTAGGTTTCTGATGTATCAATTCCCTTTTGTTTTATTGCTTCAACTTTAAAAATAGAAACCTTTTTGCATGGAAATGAGAAGTTTATTGTAGTAGAATCTGTAGACGTCAATAAATGCATGTTTTAGTTAAAAGTTCTATACTTTAGTTTCTAATAGACAAAAAGCACACTCACACCTAACACTATACTTCTTACTGGTCTTCCAAACTTACTTCGTATCATTTCTGTTCTTTTCTTTTACCCCACCCTCTATCTCTGCAAGCAAATTTAAATATCCTTAAACGTAATGTGAGATATATCGATATTTAAATTTCTATGTTATTTACAACTAGCATTTATATTATTATAATGATTCCTAAAATCATCATTGAATGCACTTCGTTTAGTGAGTTACTCATTGCCTGCTTAGGTGTTAAGGTAAAGATATATTCTAAAGTTGCTATATAACAAGTTTAACGTGTTTCGGTGTGAACCAAGATAGGCTATGGAGATAATTTTTCGATATGCTTAGTAGAACACCGCGGTAGATTGTAATAGAAAAAACACAATTTAACAGAATAAAAAAACGAAGCATGATTCACTAAAACAGCTATTGGTATGAAATACTGTCTGTTTACTCAACTGACGCTTCTTGTCCTATTGAAATTTAGTAATAAAGTACCTATACTCCAAAGTAACTTTTATTTCAAACAACCGTACCGGAGCGACGCACTATAAGGTAATACTGAGAGATGTTTGTGTCGATGTCAAATGTTTGATGGCCCGACGCGGCCTTGTTTGTCGTACGGTCGTATCGATGTTAGAGACGCTTCCAGCTTTCACTCATTACCATGTACAGTAGCCTCACCAGCTAGCATGGATGAGTCACGGCATTTTAACTGAGTTTATTTGTAGCGTGAAAATTTATCTAATCGATTTTGTGTTCGAAATATTTTTATTCTAAAATTTCACAAGATGGTTGCAGTCTTGATAAAATTTCACGCTAAAACTATTAGATGCAAATGTATAGATTTAAGTACCTAACGCTTTGAAATTAGACGTATACCGCACTGTTTACTATAGGATAGTCCCAAGTATATAATCCTAGACGCAAATGTAGCTAGCCCCTGTATATAGCGCTTCTGTTCTAGATTTCCGAACTACGTATCTGGTATGTGAGCAACTACGTTCAAAATATAAATGTGCTTAATTAGATCGTATGGCATGAGATACGATGGACACACGGTCCCGCTGTGCGGAGGACATACCCACACACACACACACACGCAAGGTATTACTACGAGTTCACTGTCGATGTGTGTACCGAACTCGATTCATGCGTGTACATTACGATCGATGTTTTTTTTTTAATTTTGTATTTTTTTTACTTTTTTTTTAATTCTTCACGTTCATATTGTATCGGAGCCCTGGATGGAATATGTAATTACGATAGTTTTAAGTGCACAATTCATGAATGTGCTTTTTAAGACTAGGAGGACCCCGCGTTAGGTATTTTATGTTACTCTATCTTTTATTTGTCTTCTTTCTAAGATCTTCCCATGCTTCGCGAGGCGCACTTGCTTCGAACTATCCCTAATACCTTCAACACTGCAGAACCCTTCACTGCTCGACCAACGCTATTCTACAGCTAATTTTAAATTTTTCAAATTAACAATTTCGTCTGAATCTGAAATTAAATTATTAACTTTAGTATTTCAATTTAATTTTGTTTAAGGAAAAAATTATCGCTAGCTTTCTTAATAAAACCCAATTCATCTCTCACTTTGTCATAGGTATCACTTATGAAAAGATTAACTAATCTTACACTTTTAGGTCCTCATTCACGTACAAGCGTAAAGCTTACCAGAAGAATTGATTATGTGTGTTGCAATCGGACTGTGGAAATACGTATATAAAAATGTAACGTGGGATAGCGTTGGCGGCACCGTGTCTGCCTGTCCGTCAGGGCACCCTTCTTCGTGTCGTGTTACTCTTACTTCATATTCTTGTTTTTATTTTCTTTTCCATGAATCCCCATTGCACACGGAAGGTCATAGGTGGCGAGTTACAAGAACGCTTGATTCCGGTGCCCTACAGCAAGACATCCACCGATCAAGCTGTAAGAATTAAACCAAAGCCTGCTCTCTCATTAACTCTGTTTGTTATTTTTTTACGTTGTCCTTGCAGTTTTGTTATACTGTAATAACTGTACTCTATACTTACAACTGTTATACGTTCTAACTTTCCCGTTTTCGTCTATAGACGCTGACCCTTTAGTTTCACTCCCCCGGTTTTCGTGTACATAATTGTATAGGTAAATGTTCCCCTGTATGTTTGTCCGTTTGAAATTAATCGGTCAGTGTAAGCTTGCATGCTTTACACCACGCACGACTGAGGCATGCGCTATGTTTTTCATGTCGATGTGCTTGTCTCGATGTTTTATTCCTATGTGTTGTCGTACGAGCCCGTTCATTAAAGTTTCATTACGATTTCAGTCGCTACACAAGTAAGGTTTGGTAAGTTGGTTACCGTCGCTTCAAGAGTTGTCGTCTTTTAGATATTTATAGTTTTTATTTATACTTTTTGGCTATGTCAATGTATTTAAAATGACCAATGACAGGCCGAAGTCATAAAAATAAAAGAAAGGTATTTTATATTTTATAACTTTTTTTATGGTAAGAATTAATGGTGTTTAATGCGTATGGGTCTCTTAACAATTTACGAAAGACCCACTATATACTTACATTGTTTAATTGTGAATCTCAGTGATGGGAAGTTCTCATGCATAACTAAAGATATAGCTATCGTTTTCTGAAATATTAGAAATAGAAATTAAAATAATTTTAAAAGACAAGATTAGATATTACACAATCATTTAACGTGTCCATACCCGACTGCTCATTCTAGAAAGCCTGATTAGACGCAGCTCGCAAATGTTATTAGACGTTAGTTCCTTCGTAACTTATGTATATCAAATACCTAAGCATCAAGTTTATTAGATAGTTGCTGTGGCGTACATGGCGACGTTAGTCCGCTATATTTTATGTTGGCATCACATCATACTGGCGGACGACATCGTAGTGTTGTATATATTATTTTGCCTCACATCTGCACTCATTATCGAAGCGTTATCCGTGGGGTTCCACCGCAAGCTCCATAGCGCCAGGGATTTCGACACCATCAAAATAACCCCCCATCTTTTGTAAATCAATAGCTTCTAGATACAAAACTAACGAGCTTAAACGTCATCGGAGTTCGTAGGCATCACCGCGATGGGAGACGTCTTGCGTCGGAACTAGGGTCGAGTAAGCTTGCGCTTTGATGATCGGACATCGGCTACCGGATAAGGCGATCGTTGTTGCTTCGTTAGCTGTCGGCAGATAGCGCTTCGCGTGTAGCCCACGTAGCAGGTCAATGTCCAAATGCAGTCACAGACGCATCAACCGCCGACGAAACCGCACACGGTCGGATGTCTGTATTCAGAGACGAGACGAGGACTAGTTTCGATGTATCACTGCATGGCATGCGCGCGGGATCCCCGCTGCGAACGATAACGATATCTGTGACTGGAATTTTGAATTACCTACCGCTTTCTCGCCTGTTTTCTAATGGCTCGGTGTGCTTATATTTATGTTCATTTCGACAAGTGTATATTTATCACATGTGACTACGCCTCCTTCTGCTTCAGCACCCGAGATTTCCGTGGCCGAACAAATCTGTTTTACTCTCCGGCTTGTGCTATTTCCAAGTCTTATTATTTACATTTTCTCCATGGTCGATTTGTTTTGCCACAAGAGTGATGAATTAGAAGGAGTGATATATGTTCGCTGACACCCGTCGCGCTCTGGCTGCCCTGTATTACGAGACGCACTTTTCACATTTCGAGTGCGTCCGTAAGGCGAGATAAAATAACATCCACCAACGCACAAGCTATTGGCACCGTTTTGTTTACAAAATTGCGGTCATTCGAACCCACGGCCGTGTGCGATTATTTATCTCGCCCCCACCCCCGGATTGGCGTTCGATCGAGGTCTGTTTAAACTTACAATGTCAGTTACCTACCGTTCGAGTCTCGTATTCTCGATCATACGCGCAACACGCGTAGCGTGTGTCCGGGGGCGGGCAGCCGCGGCTCGCGGGCGCGCTCTGACGGCCGCGGGGGCGCAGATCCGCGTGGTGAACGCGTTCCGGCAGGGGCTGGACTCGCGCGGCTCGCTGGCGGACGCGGCGCTCGCGGAGGCGCTCCGCAAGCAGACGGCGCTCTCGAAGCGCTACTCGCACTCGTCCAGCGCGGAGTACGAGCCGCGCGAGCAGCTGGCGCCCCACGACCTGGACGTGGAGCGGCTGTCCAGCCACTCGCACACCGAGACCGCCGTGTAACGCCCGCCGCCTCGCCGCTCCGTTTGTATCGACGCCGACGATCGTGTATAAATACATATTTTTTGAAACGAGGATTGTCACGTATTAGTTCCGAACGCGCGGTCGCGGCGCGCCCGTCCGCCGGCCGCTCGGCCGCCGGTGTACTTGAACATGAGTTATTGTTAACTAGTGTGTTTAATTATTCGATTGTTTTGAAAATATTTTATTATTATACGCGTCGCGTCGAGTCGCGCGCGTCTGTTGAACAAATAAAAAATATTGTCTAATTATTAATTTTAGATTTAAGCGCAATGACGAGCGAATGGGCGTGTGTTTTTTGAAAATAAAAATAAAAATTTTCGCATAGAATCGTGTCATCTCTTACACGGAATGAAATGTTTTATATTGCTTTTGTCAAAGACATGTTGTGGAGCGCCGGCTAGGGGCGGGCGCGCGCGGTCCGCGACTCATCCTTTTGTATAAAGTTGTTTCATTTGTAGCGCAGCATCATCGTTTGTACGCCGAGTGATATTAGCGGCCGCGCGCCCCCGCCCGCCAGCGCCTTATATACTTAAACTAAATTATTGAACTATTAGTTAAGGTGTTTGTTATAAATTTCAATAACTTTTTTGTTTTTACGACCTTTTCCCCTAAATCTAAGTATACATGTAAGTCATATCTCGAAGCGTAGACGCATCAACCGAAAAAGTTTCTATACAAGAACCGAGGAGCGCCTTCTTGTGTAAAAACCGACGTAGTCCACTTTAAACATCTTCGAAATGTTTAAATAGAAATAAACATTAAATTGTATAGCTGAAGGTATTTATTTGTAATGCTAGTCTCTTACGAAACAAATACTAATTATTCAATTATTATAATGTACTTATTGATTATTGATAAATACTTCAAGTTTATTAAACAAAATATAGTCTACGATGTAACGAATTGATTTCGGAATTTTTTTCTCTACGAGCAATAGCGAGGCGGTCGCGCCGCGGCTTGCTCGCTCGCGCCAGCAGTACGCAGCAACTGTCGCGTGTCGCGTGTCGAGTGTCGCGTGTCGCGTGTCGAGTGTCGTGTCTCGTGTCGCGTGGTGTCGCGCGGCACGTGTCGCGAGCGGCCGCGGCGCGCCGCCGGCACGGACATAGGCGACGTAGGATCGCAGCAGTGGCAT
>DWPW01000263.1:0-12730 GCA_018252015.1 Astraptes brevicauda
AACGGCTCAATGATGATTTACTTGATAATCCGTTTTAATGAAGTATTCATAGAATTGTTGCATAAAAATCTATGTTCGACAGTATCTTACCTATTATAAATGTACCTATATTTTATTTAAAACCGTGAGAGAAACATTCACTAACATTTTTATGCAACAATTCTATGAATACTTCATTAAAACGGATTATCAAGTAAATCATCATTGAGCCGTTTAGAATGCAAATATTATCTAATGTTATACTAAACACGCAAGAACAAAAACCCGTTATAATTTATTCAGACCTCATTTGGCTATGTAACAGATACCTAAGTAATTACTAGTATTCTATAATTTTACAGTTTCAATTGTCACATAGAATTTGAATTGTTAAATATAATTAAAAGTACACGATACAACGTTAATTTATTTATATCCAATTAATTGTATAAAAACTCGTCGTGGATGTAATATACTGATTATGAGTTTTAATTGCAAGAACGTTAACACCTGCCTCATCGGTTCGTATCCTAATGCTATTATTTTTACAATTAAATTAATCTTACTTATATCTTCCCATAATTTGAAAATATGGCAGTATTCTTAGCGCAGTTGCTTATTTACTTAAAGGAATAAGATACTTTATGCTATATACATAGTAATTAAAATAATGCTAGAACAATATTGTCCATATACGGAGTTCTCATTTTTAGTAGACTAGAATTAACATTTTTGATTCGTAGCAATATAGGTATGTTTCCTTATTTGTTGGCAATGTATGCTTATTTACAAGAGTTAGCTCTGTTCTTTTGCTGGAATTTCAAGAATACATATATATTAATCCTACTGCACCTAAATTCCAAGACTTTTTAGTTTTAGATTTTCAAAAACATTTCGCATTTGAACATCATTTTAACATGAGCGTTTGTGACGCTAAAGCCAAAAACACCCTTTACGATAATTCTCATTCAGCAACAAAAAGTATAAGTTATTATACTTTGCTCCTATCGTCATTGTAATATTTTTCACATTCACGCCGACCGCAGTTTAATCGTCCTTAAACTAAAAACTCCCAACCGTTGGAAAAATATTTAAAAAAGCAGAAACCTGGCAAACACTAAGCAGGTAACGAATAAAAAAGAGATTGCAATTAACGTCATTCCTCATTTGCTTCGCCTGAAGCAAGGATCGACCAACAAGTGTTACGATCACAACGGACTTCCCTCCAGCCCTCACGCGATACGCGTGTTAGGACAACGGTGTTCCGACGGCTTTTTAAATTCTAAAACCTTATTAAGAGCTTTAAGGTTGTTTGTTTGCGAATGTGGATACACAGACGTATTGGGTTTGTTGCAATTACCTCGGTATTCCGAAATTAATTGTCAATGTATTAGCCAGTTTGCATTTGGGTTAACGATTTCTTTTATTTTGCTGTTATTTATTACTCTTTAAAACTGGGGACTATTGATTTCTTTAGAATAATATTAAAGATAAAAAGAGAACGATGTTTACTCGAAACGTTTATACGAGAGGTGCCGTTATTAAGATGTTTACATGAAGTGCATTTTACATTTTTGTGCTAAATATTTATATAAATTTTTCAAAAGTTATATTCGTACTTAATTTGCAATGGAATTTGTTAGTTGTAAAGAGTGGGAACGAAAAAGGTTTATTGGGTACCTACAGAAAATTTGTAAGCGTTTTGTTTACAAGTTCATTTAGTTTACCGTCACGTATAGTGAACATGATAATTTTAAGTTCTTCTATATAAATGTACCTTGTTTATTTCTATCATTTTCGTTAGAAACAAACAATTTAAACGAAGCCTCAGGGTTTTCATATTGTATATTACGTGATGTTTATCTATCAGCTCTCACTCTATGTGTTGCTTTATGGTCTTATACTATTTCAATCCGATAAGATTTTTGAAGAAAGAATTAGAAGATAATTAATATTGTTAAAATACTAGTATCTTCAATTTTTAGGTGTACCTAACTATTAGGCAGTACTGTAATGAAATAGCTTTGCGGTGCAACTCAGTTCTCGTGTACTAAATAGACTAAGTTGGCATGTTTTCCTTACGCTAATGTCCTCACCTCTTCTCAGATTTTCGTACATAATACTGATTTCGAAAAAGTAAAAATACGATTCACTCTTGCCTCACCAGTTGTATAACGTAATATACATTTTTGAATAGTTTGAATTACAACAAACACGAAAGAATATCACGGCAAATGTTAAAAACGCCAAATATATGTACACGACATCAAATATATGTAACGATGTCAAAAATGCACGAATTTGTGAGGGCGCTTGACCCGAACACGGCCACGACAAACAAAACTTCGTCTGACGAGCTGCTGCGAATGTCGTAAAGAGGCGGTCGCTATGTTTCCACGAGGAATATTATTCGTTCATACACACCTAGAAACTTATTGTCAGGGATGCAGTTTTTAGTGCTACAGAACTATGGCGTCGAGATTTAATAATAACATTGTCAGGATTAATTTACCTGTTTACGAAAACTATTCTATTCACTAATTTCATTTGTCACTTTTCTTTAGTGAAAATGAGGTGTGGTGGTGAGTGGAAACCAAAATAGTCTACCAAAACCCTAAAAGATAGAACTAGTTTTTTTATTGTCGTAACAAGGGAACTGTGTCACATGTCAAATACTCGTAAATACGAAAAATTATTGCATTGGTTTATTTTATTGAAAATGATCCCTTAGAACTATCTTATAAGAGGATACTGTACTTTTCATTTACATCCTTTGTCTAGCTATTTAAAGTACGCTTGGGTAGTGACCATAGAATCTTCACGTTTAATACATATATGCTTTCAAATCTAAATAGTAAAAAACAAGAGCTACCATCATTAGAAGATGAATTTCAGCATACCGAAACGTTTTAGTCTAATTAAAAAAGAGATAATGAAATAATTAAGGATAGTTGCTTAAGTAATGAAATGGCACACACAATGAAAGGTTAGCATAATGCGCTTAGAGGGCAGATCACCAATTACTGAGTCAGAACAATGGGCATTAGAGGCGACGAGCGACGAACGCGACGAGCAGAGACAGCGGGGTGAAAAGGAAAACATTTTGAAACAAACCCGCGACTTAAGGCGGCAAAGCCCCGCGCACAAAGGCCCACACTCCACAATTTTCTCAAAAAAAAAAAACCTAGCGCGAGTGCAAACTGCGCCCGGAGTGCAATTCAAATGGCACCCGCACCTATGTACATGTTATTAAAAAAATGTGCCTTTGCCGTAGGTTTTAATAAAAAATAGTCGTCTCGCGCAACCCTTTGTCAGAACATCAGAGGAGCTTGTGCCATACCTCTATTAATGTGAGAGCTGCCTCCAAGACGTACAGGGCCGCATTCGCCCCCACTATTTATTAATTAGCAACTGCGTTCGCTTCAAATAATTTGACTAGTCGAGTTGCTCGATTCAAACACGACGTTGTAAGCGCAATGTGATTGTGCCAGACTCCCTCGTGTAAACCTGCTTGAGACGAACAATACCTGAATTTATTTTTAACACGAGCATGTAATTGCAGCTTTTTAAAATATGAGAGCGGAAAGATTAAATGGGGTTTAAAGTGCTGGCAGCGAGTTTGGACTAGATTTTACTATCTGCGCTTTAACAAAGTTTACAGCTCAAAAATATTTAATTTTAATATTTCATAAATGAACTTCCTTTCGTAATCATTTTCACCCAATTTGGTTTACAGTGAATTCGGAGTTGAAAACTGGGCTAGCACAATTTTTGTAACAGGCGCGTGGTATAATTACTAGTTATTATGCATTAAACTACTAACAGTAAATTTTCATCAAACAATTTACAAAGTAGAAGAATATTTCTTTCAAATGTTTTAACACCTTTGCGTTTGAGAAATAACATTAAATAATAATATTGTTAAAATATGCCACAAAAAGTGTAAAAATATACTAACTACATAGTTTTAGTAGCTTATTATGCTATTCCTAGAGTAAGACCATTTATGTAGTTACGACTTCCAAAACGAGAATATATATCCGCAGCTCAGTAGCATCTGTACTCGCGTGATGAGCCACGTGATACTTTAAACTTTTCCCGTTGTTCAAAGCTCGGCCCTGTGCACGTGCAAGCGATCCCCGTCGGTTTTCCTATGTTCCCTGAATGAATGGGAACAGAACTAAGATCCTTTTTCGTGAAAGGCCGTCACATCGCGACATTTGCGTTGGTCTCACAATATATTTCACAGAGCTCGACGCGCCGCTGAATGAGAACGACACGCTTCAATGGAACTCATTTCGCACAAAGACGTGTAATCGCCGATAGGGTGGTTAAGGGTTAACGGTTAATAATACATATGGTACGCGTTTGAGGATTTTTAAGTAAATAACTTTGGTGTTCTTTTTTCTAAATAACAAAGTTTGTGCGTGCATACACACAACGTATGCGTGCATATTCATTTTAAGTAACGTAGTATGAATTTATTTATATTAGTGAGAAGCTGTCAGAAGTAAAATTGAGTTGCCAATAGCTTTGCAAAGGATATTACAAATATTTGTATACATGTACAATAAGAATTACATTATTTGTATAAAGAGAAGAAATCATTATTCAAATATAAGCACTTACCTTTAATAGCAAATATTATTCACATCGTATTAGTGTTTCCGTCAATCGTCCCACCCCGGTAACACCTAAACGGTTCTCGTAACAGTTCAACAATGATACCTGCTCGCATCAGCGGCGTCAAGTACTCCCTCTCGAGATTTGCATGTGAAACGACAACACACCGGATGTGCCAGTAATGATAATGTTTTTTCATGGGGGGGTCATACAATTTGCAGCATTTTTCATCCGACATAATCTTAACGCGTGCTTTGTATAAACGGAGACACCTCCGCCGCGGCGACAGACATTAAACTTTAACAACTCGATAATAAAGTACACAATAGCGCTAGCCTCCCTTCCACACATCACTTAAGATATTAATGAGTGCATCCGTAATAGGCGAAACATACATATGAAATTCAAATTTGTAGCGCGGGTCGGGAGCGAGCTCTTCTGCATATTTTAGTAGGCAACAGAGTGTGAATTAGAATCTTTTGTTAGCATTTAGAACGTCAGTTATAGGTACGTAGTGCAAAACAATGTTCTATCACGCCCCGCTGTATCTGTTTTGTGTGCGTTTCCTTACAGGCGGGTCGTTCCGCCGACGAAGCGCCATGCGAACCGCTTCATACAGTTTATTTAATTGATTCCTTTTTTGTATTTAATTATTCGAATTACGCCCTATCCTCCATAAACCGTTAGCTTTAATCTGATATTTGCGCGCGAGAGACGATACCTAAACGTTTTTACACATTCCCTTGATGTCGCACCTTAAACTTTATCAAAACTGTACCAAACGTGATCTTAACACATATTTAAAAAGAAGAATAATATTTAAACACCCCCACAGAGAAATGTATGCAACAAAATGGGGTTTTGTGTTACATGCGGCCGGGATTTTTCAAAAGAAGCTGACAAAACGGATCCGTGTGAATATGTAGATTACTTTTTACGTGCGGTGAATAACATGTACCTACTTCGCGGCTATCGCACCCACCGTGTACAAAACTTCAGGTATAGAACAATTCGATTAGCGAAACAACGAAAGATTTATAGTTTCTATAGAAAAAGTAATTAGCGAGAGCGAAAGAAAGGCCGGGCGTCGGAAAAGTCATTGGACATAATTCATAACAAACAGAAATAACGGGAAGTTCGTTCGGCGCGGGTAGGCAATGAATAATTCCCTAACTGCGAACACCCTTCACCTCCCCCTCCGGCGCTCCAGTAGGGGCACCGCGAAAAAAGTACACGACCCGGTCGAGTTTTATAGTCCGGGGAAAAATAGGAGGTAGCCAAAATATCTATATACGGCGCATGCAAAAAGTAGAAAAAACTACAATCCCGCTCGCATGAATAAGTGAGTGGACCCTCATATAGAAAAAAGTAAGGCAACAAAAATAAAAAGAGGCGGTATGGGGCCGCAGCGCAAGGGGACGGAAGGAGGGAGTCGCCTCGGAGCGAGCGCTTCTCGCCGCTAATAGTGCGCTAATAACCGACACCGGCGCTTCAAGACGAGAGGCACGCACCGCCACGCGCGTGGACCGCCACCGACCCGCGCCGGCCCGCGCTGACCCGCGCTGACCCCGGCCGACCCAACCCACGGCTTCAGTCAGCCAGCCGCCACCACCAGAAACATCACCATTTATCACCTTTAACAATATTAACGACGGTTAACATTTGTTAATGTAAAAAAAAAACAATTCAAAAATTTAAACCACAGATTCTGTAGTGTTCTAAAGGAAATTTAATTTCAAAACTCGCCCATGTAACAACTAATCAGAATTAAAAAGCGCAGTTTGAAATTCAACAGTGAATGAAAAAAATTGACTATTCCATTTGATAATAAGAGTTCCGACCCGAAGTATCCATTAAATTAATAGATTTAGAACGAAATCCGCTGATACATATTTAAAGCTACAAAGTTGCGAAATTATCTGGCGAACGTATCAGCCCTTTAGGTCGAATAAACTTTGTCAACTTGCCAACTCCCATCGTGACTGAGGAAAAAACACAAGTCAACGAATCGTTTTTCAAAGTCCACTTTTACATGAATCAAATTCGGGGTGTACAAGTGAAACGACGGACTAGTAAACATTTGCACACACACATATATGTGTAGATAGAGGGTCCGGCTGCGATCGAAACTTAAAAGAGAACCAAGAATTCGTTGCGTGATATGCCTACTCATACTCATCTGCATGGCTACAACAGTTTATTAATAATAGACTCGCAACAAACGGATTTTATTATCAATATTGATGAAAATGCCGATATTAACAAAACTACAAATCCTTACTTGTAGTAAATATTATATATATATATATAACTTCAGCCTAGTTTGCTCGTACTATTGTAATATTTTAAAAGATCAAAGTATCTACCTATAAAGATTTAAAAAGACCGCCATTTTTCTAGCCATTTGTAAACGTATAACCTACCGACAGTTCCACGTGATTATAATTTTAGGTTTCATATAGGCGAACGTAAAGTAGTTTCAAAATGCCTTCATCTTTAACAACGTTGCTGACACTTACTCAAGTAAAAAAGTTTAAGTACCTAGTAGGTGTAGCTTTATTGACAAGTTTCAGAATCCTTGACCAAATTTCGAAAACGTAGCCACCTAAGGTCAACAAGCAATAGGTACTATAGAATTTTTGACGGATCGTAACGCAAATATAACATGGGAGGGAATTTTTCGAACATTAATTCGTCCACTTACTGAGTTATGTTGATTTATACCGCTCAACTGCAAAAAATCCATTTCTCCACTAGGTAAGCTAAATTATTCAAGTTTCCGAATCATCTTTTCGTTTTGTTGGCACAATGAGTAATATTTGTACACTCAAAATTTCTTTTTCGTTCCTTAGTGTTTTTGTTCTACATGTGTCCATAGGAGTATGGTTCCTCTGAGGAAATATCATTGCCACACTCATTTCTGGCGTGAAGCGGTTCTTGCATTTAGTTCTGTGATTTAATACAGAGAGCAGGCTGTCCTATACGATGTTGCTTACAGATGTCCATTGGCGATGAACACTTACCGTCGAAAAAAGGTCAATGTTGGCCAAAAAAACTACAAAATGTACTTAATCAAAATCTTTGAACACCAGATCAAATATGAGGGATCCAAAGCATTCAACTTGAAAGATATCCGTGTCACGACTATCAAAGAAAGTTTGAACTATTGATGTTAACTTTATCGGCTCTAACTCGAGATACCTTTGACTGTTCGATCGTTAGTTTTAAATAGTAATTAAACATGATAGGGTACTTATTTACAGCAATTACGTTTTAATGAGTTTGCTTCCGATAGGTAAACGATAAACACGCTTAGCACTCAGCTGATATTAGTTAAGAGTTAATTTTCAATGTAAATTTACTTTGTTATACTTAAATATAATTAACAGAAACGAATTAATTGTCTATGGTTCAAATTGACTAGAACTGTTAAATGTACTTACTGTTAATTCATTTTAATTATTAGAAATAAGGTGAAGTTATTTTAAAAAATGGTATTTAGGATTCCGGGTTCGATGCCAAAGCTTTAATTTACAATGTAATCATACAATCTGTAACTGCTAATAAAATTTAAATAATATTAAATACGGATACGAATAAGTGTCGTTGTATTATCGCTTATAATATTAACTCAAACATACAAATATAAACAATTACATCAAATACCTATTGCCAGTAGGAATATCAACAGCCATCCATCATTACTGTCTAAAATAAGGAAACTTAAATATAAAGGTCATTATTAAGAAATTCGAATAATTATAATACGTCCCTAGTGGATAATAGCAGTAATTATCGAAAAGTTTTGTGAATAGTTCATATTTTATTTATTTTATGTCTGGTTCCTGAAAGTCACAATAATAACAGAATTTCCTTCATCAGATAACGAAGTAATAAAATGTTAGTAGGTACTATGTTGATACATAATTATTGTTTTCGTCTTGAAGAAAATTTGCAAAGCAGTATTTTTTCTTGAGTATAAAATACTTGATAGAAAATAAAATTCAAGATAAAGTCGAAGTCCTTACTGAGATCGGTATATGCGTTACTGCTCTTAAGGTGTAAGCAACACTTCTTGTGATATCTATCAACTAAACAGACTTACACTTACCAACGCTGCTCTCGGGAGAAAAATTCCGCCTGATCGGAATTGGAATTGTGTCGACACTAGCGTTGATTAATTTCAATATTGGGGGTTATTAGGTGAACTGAATGAATATTACTAAAAGAAGTCACGTAAGGGATCGTTAATGGCCCATCCGAAGTATCGGCAAAATTACCAAAACGAATCATGAGGACTCGTTACATATTAAAATATTAAATTAATCCAAAGTAATTTAGTATTTTTTTAAAGTAGAAAATGATGTCACATTAGAAAGATTGGATAGTGTCAACCCAATTCCAATTCCGATCGGTCGGAATTAGTTTCCTGAGTAGCAGCGTAGATGTCAACGCTTAACCTGAGTCACACACGTGGGTAGAGGCTTCGTGGCGGTCCGCCGCTATAATCGTCGTGGTACAACTTCGAAAGAACAAAAGTTTCTTCCTTTAGATGTTACTTTTCTACCTATAGTGACTACTTTAGTGAGTGATATTTATTATCCAATGTACCTACTTCTCTTTCATTACACCCTATACTTGACTACATGTCAGCTTTTGTATTATGTAGAAGTAGCAAATGAGCATGCAGTCTATCTGGCGGTAAGTTGCCACTGCCATTGATGGACATCTGTAATGATGAACTCCAGATAAGATTATTGTCTTAACTGTGGTTAGCCCACAGGATTGGCCCATAGATGCGATGTTACTCCTGACGACTAAGTTGGATTCCGGCTAAGTATGTTTCCCTTACCACACCTTTCAAACCAAAATATATATGAAATTGGATGGCGAAAATAAAGGTCCTATTATACCACCCTATTAATTTTTAGTAATTTTTTCCCTTGTGGGTACAAATATTCCCTTCTCTTGGTAGATTTTTTGTTCCCACTTTTTATCCGTAGACAACGGGAGGAAGAACCGCAAAATGGGACGGTTCTGCTTAAAACGGGAGGTATGGGCAGGTTATTCATACTACACGACAACATATTGACGCTTCGCAATGGCCAGTCTTCTCATTGCCTAATCGTAGGCGGGTGAATTTTTAATGGGCGAGCGCAACCGGCACTAAGACGAGCACCGCAAAGGATAAGGGTGGGCGCACAGTGATAAGTGGGGGATGACTGACGTTTCAAAATCAGCCGTGAATTATGAAACTGTTTAAACAACCTTTTTAACCGAGCTCAGAAATGGAATGCTTTTGTAGTATGTACGTATTTATATCTACTAGGGGGAATCAACTGCGATGTGTATATACATGTATTGTTATATGTTACTGTTCATATCGAAGTAACAAAATACCTGCATATTAAAGTGTTTACCGAGTGATTTAGTGAGTGTGCGTAGTTTGACCACATGACTGATCACCCCGCGCTCGAACTGGTCTGTTTCCGCCTTATTGTGAAGCGTTGCCCACCCATATGCTTAAGGAGCAAATCGGAACGCTTTCTATGTCCTTACACATGTGACTTGCAGGCGTAGCAAAGCTTGTATAGTTGATCTGTGATAGATCTTCAGTCATATATGTGTTTGATCACCGATGTCAATAAGCACTAATCACTTGTATTTCTGTCTGCTCCTAAATACATAAATAACAAAAGTTAGGCGTTCGTACTTGAATAGTATTATAGTACCGTATGTTGCATGCTTACATGCTGGACTAATTATTCCTGACAAGATGTATTTACCCCTCACATACTGTTACTGAAGACTAATCAAGACTCAGACGTTAGTTAGACAAAAGGAAGCTATGGCTTGAGATAATCAATTAACCAGTAGGTCGTGTCTAAAGACGTTCTTAGGGTCCCAGTGTAATCCCTCATAGCTGCGTAATCTTATTGACGTGCAGTCGATGCATCAGGGGTCTGTGTAGGCAGTAATTCCTAGATACCCAGACTGGGGGTAATCAATTATTGAACGCCTCCAGCACATATGTGCAGGAACTTGGGTCGAGCTACGATGTTCCTCGGCTTTGATATTCCGAGGAACTAATATAGTATTAGTTTGTGCTCATATTGTACTTACAGGTTTCCATCAGAGCTTAGCATTTAAATATAACACAAATCTCATGTTGTCTCACGCAGAAGATGTCTTGGGCTCGATTTTTGATGGCAACAACGTATATTCTTCTAGGATGTTCCACGATTTTTAAATGCTTGAATCCCTGGCATACTATATTTGGAGCATTAAAGTAATAAATTATTTAAGACCCCCGGCAGTCCAGACGTATGTTTAAATGTATTCGTATAACCCCTTAAAATTATGTACATACATAAGCTGACACTTCCTGTAGAGAGTACTGACCTCCATAACAATATATATTTATAAAAGCAAGCGTCTTCTTTATTTATTCAATCAGGACGCTTTAAGTAACGCCTTACCGCGTCAGTACATCACCCAAATCCATATTGAAGTGTGTTCTTCCTCGCTCTGATCTATTCAGATGGATTGGGTAACCTAATGGACATTCCGTCACATTAGCATATTCAAACGCAAAGCGTCTGTCCGAAGCACCAGCGTTCATTGCTCTAACGCCGGTTAAATGAAACGTCACCGGTATGAACCTCCGTAGACGAAAGACGGCTGGAATTAAAAGGAATCAAATATGAATGGTGTATGCATGAGGCATGAATAACTCGGCCCGCTCTTGGCAGCCCGGCGCGCCAGTGCTCCCAACAACTAAAACTGATACATTAATAATGCGTTTGCTTACAATGCTCTTTAAATGTAGATCCAGAGGCTGTCTCTCTCGCGCGCGGGTCTCTCTCCCACGCCGGCGCGGGCTCATGCAAAATGCACGCGAACGCGACTAACGTTTCGTGCTTCCCTCTCAAGATAATACCTCCCCCTCTTTCGCCTGGACCCCTCAGATCGGCCTATATCGATGGTCAGTTCGGTTCGAACAAATCTGGATCGTTACTGTTTAATAATGGCCCGTTCGACCCTTGTTCGTCTCGTCTTTACACGACTAAGGCGAGAGGAAAATTGTAAGCGTGTTCGTCAATTAGAGCTTTTAATTGCCGCTCTACATAATAGATGCAGTAAATATGGCTTTAATTAATGTGTATTTAATTAATTAAATACACTAGTAAATAAATAAAATTCGTAAAAAATAACTGATCGTATTAACAGGTGATTCATTTGTGTGGTATAAAATATTTAACGACGATCCTTACAGAAAACATTATGTTTTAAAGTGATAGTATTGAAAATTAGCTATGTCCTGCTATTTTACCTGCGTTCTCCAAAAAAAACATGACATAGATACCTACAGATATACATAAGTTCTAATTAACTGCGTCTGAGGACGGCTCAATTGTTTATGGGTTTTAATTTTATTGCGCAGAACCCTAATTTATTTTCATAAATTAAAATAACCTAAGTACGCCTTAAATCTGTCAGAGAAACTCCTTTCAATCGGTCCAGCTATTTATAGTCATATTACGTATGTAGCCTTGCGATTTTGACTTTACAAACAGACACCTCAATTTTATTTATTTGTATAGATAGCTACAGAAACGTTTTATTGACTCTGTGTATTTTAAATAACTGTTCTTCAAACGAGGATATTTATTAATGGCAATGGTAAATTATGTATTTAAAATAGGAAATTTTGAAAATTATATATCACAATTTATTTGTTTTTTAGTGTAATACATACACAGGTGTTATGAATATATTACAACCTGCAGCGCCAAAGTAACGAAGCCGTTCACCCTTCAAGTATAAATAATATTAAACAAAAAATATCCCTTGCAAGAACAGTCAAAAGTCGGCAATAGGGCTTATTTCATTTATGTCTTAATTAGTCACGAGGTAATGCGAATCCCGCTGGGTTGAAGGTGTTCAAACGCGGAGTCGACATGATGAAACATACATCTATACAAATAAATAAAATCGAACGGTCTGTTTGTAACATCAAAATAACGAAAATACAATTTAATTTTTTTTTGTCTGTCTGTCTGTTTGGCTGAAGTAAACTTCTAAACGGCGGGCATTATTTTGACGGGATTTTCACTGGGAGATAGCT
>DWPW01000264.1:0-12729 GCA_018252015.1 Astraptes brevicauda
AAATGCTTACATTGAATGTCGACCCGAATGTACCAGTGACAACGACTGTCAGAAACAACAAGCTTGTATTAACTACAAGTGTATCAATCCATGCAAGGACGCCTGCGGCATTGACGCAATATGTAACGTGTACAACCACATCGCCATCTGTGAATGTCCAGCACCACTTAAGGGAGATCCATTCATTGCTTGTCAACGAGTTTTAGGTAAGGAAAGTCTTATTTTACCTTACGTCAATGTCATTCGTGCCACTAAATATACGACACGGCACATTATGCTTAATCTTTACGCTAACTTACGCTTTCTTAAATCTGAATTGAATCTTTCAGAATATTGGAAATAATATTTATATTAATAACAATTCATTGCAATATTCAGAATATATATATATATATATATATATTATTTTCTGAGTATTGCAATGAATTGTTTTTAATGGTGGGTGGTGTATAGTGGTTTTGTCTACAAATTTTTACAATATTTGCTTCATAGAACCGATCGTAACGGATCCTTGCTCGCCGAACCCCTGCGGGCCCAATACGATATGCCGTGCCGACGGTACAGTAGCACACTGCTCGTGCCGACCGCCCATGTACGAAGAGCCGCCCGCATGCCGGCCCGAGTGCCGCGCGCACGGGGACTGCCCGCCGGATCGCGCCTGCAGGAACAGCAAGTGCCAAGACCCGTGTCCCGGCGCGTGCGGAACATTCGCGGAGTGTCGGACGAGGTTGCACTCACCGATCTGTACTTGCCCGAGAGGTTTCACTGGCGATCCATTTGTTCGTTGCAGGCCAGGTAAATTTTGAAACTAATTTATTTTTTATAATACCTGATACTAAATTGTTTCATGTCTATGTACGCATATGAAATACTTATGCACATGATTCATAGTGTGTAAACAAAAATAATGTAAAACGTTCTCTGTCTATAACGAGTCTTACAGATTTCAGCATTTGGTGATTTTGGAAGGTATATAGATAAATCGTTGCAATTTTCAGCCAAAATTGTATTGTTTCGAAGAATGTCAGTCAGTGTCCGTTAGTCTTGTCAGTACCTTATGAAATTCTACAATGATAATTTTTTTTTGACAGAGCTCGAATCTGAGCCCAAGAGTAAATCGCCGTGTGCGGATTGTGGACCGAACGCGGACTGCATCGATGGCCAATGCCGTTGTCGGCCAGGCTTCTTCGGAGCGCCTCCCTTCTGCCGCTACGAATGTCAGAGTTCTAGCGACTGTAACTGGAAGCTCATGTGTTTGAAACGACGCTGCGTTGATCCTTGTCCCGGCGCTTGCGGCCAAGGCGCACATTGCACGCCAGTCGCCCACGAACCCCGCTGCAGTTGTCCCCCAACCACATCTGGAAACCCTCTTATAGAATGTCGGCCCATCGAAACAATTCGTAAGACATATAAGGAAGATTGCTTTTGTTACAAATAAACCATTGATCGTCCTCGCGTTACGTAAACTCGAACTTCCGTGAATGTAGCGAGCGCGCGAGCTTCTTTTCGCTTTTAAAACTTGGCATGGGTTTTACTAGTGAAAATAAGTGAGCTGTTCGTTAATTATCCGTGATAAAATCAAACGCTTATGGAAAAGCGCTTCATATACTTGCTAAGACGCGTCTCAGCCAATCTTAGAAAGTTTATTAATAAGTGACTAATATTTCACAGCCAAACCACCTTTGAACGATCCATGCACTCCGTCACCTTGCGGTCCAGGAGCGATCTGTCGCACGAGAGGAACTAGCGCGTCATGCGAGTGTGAGCCCGGCTTACGCGGAGACCCGTACAGCGGATGTCGCCCCGAATGTGTGGCGGATTCAGATTGTTCACCAACACGAGCTTGTATGCGCTCACACTGCCGTGACCCTTGCCAGGGTACCTGCGGAGTGGGAGCCGAATGTGAGACTGTAAACCACATACCGCTGTGCTCTTGTCCACCGGGAACGCGAGGAAATGCTTTTGAAAGATGTGAAGTGATTGCGTCAGGTAACTTATTTTCATAAATTTTAAATGCTAAAAACAAAACTTTATTAAGTCCAATTATCTTAAATTTTATTATGTCGAATAATGAACACAAATTTCTTGGCAACTGCAATTGATATTTGATTGCAGCTCCTCCATGTACGCCTTCTCCATGTGGTCCGGGTGCATTATGCTCCGTGGTCGGCGACAAGGCGGTGTGTTCTTGCCCGAGCGGTACGAGCGGCGACGCTGGCTCGTCCGGCTGTCGGCCCGAGTGCGTGGTCAGCTCTGAGTGCCCGCGTGATCGCGCATGCGTACGCAACAAGTGCGTAGATCCATGCCTCGGCGCTTGCGGAAACGGCGCCATGTGCCGCGTATTTGATCATGCCCCGATATGCTCGTGTCCGCCTGCCACCACCGGCGATCCTTTCCTCGACTGCAGAGTTAGCGGTATGCCTCCTTTTATTACATTTGACACGTTCATTTTATGTTACCGCCTATTCGCGCATACTTTTACAATATAATATTTTACAGACACGAAACCAACTTCACCCTCCGTTTTCGACCCTTGTGATCCTAACCCATGTGGTCCTCATGGAACGTGCCGCGACGGGTACTGCACCTATCCCGAATGCATAGTCAACGACGATTGTCCCGGTGATCGATCCTGCATCAACAGAAAATGTTCCGATCCATGTATCAATGCATGCGGCATAAACGCAATTTGTACAGGCGTTCGACACAATGCAGTATGCTCGTGTCCAGCTGGATACACAGGCTATCCTTTCGTCCGCTGCGAACGCATAACCATCGTTACTCCAGCACCTCCAGTACCTGAGTGCGAAAGGGACGAACAGTGTGCAGATAACGCCGCTTGCATTGACTCACGATGCTCGCCCGTTTGTGGACCTACCAACTGTGGCCTAAATGCAAGATGTATAGGCAAACAACACCGAGCCCTATGTGCCTGTTTACCGGGTTACGAAGGAAATGCTTACGCGGCTTGTTACTCAGGTAAATTTGGCTTTATTTTTTTATTAAATTCCTTTCACTTGTACGACAAGCATTGTAAAAATATTATTATTTTCACAGTTCAATGTCGCAGTAATAACGACTGCCCCGACGATGAAAGTTGTGAAAGTGGCTCATGTATCAAAGTATGTTCAAGAATACGTTGTGGCACTGAAGCTCACTGTATCGCTCGCGGGCACGTCGCGTCGTGCGAGTGTGACAGTGGCGCTCGCGGCAACCCCTGGACTGCTTGTCGACGGGACGAATGTACTGTCGACGACGACTGCCCCGCATGGTTGTCGTGTAGAGGAAATACCTGCCAAAATCCTTGTCCAGGAGCTTGCGCCCAAGGAGCTCTTTGCTCGGTCGTACGCCATACTGCAACATGTGAGTGCCCGCGTGGCACTCAAGGAAATCCCAAGATTGAATGTCGACCAGGTACCTATTGCTATAATGAAATTTTGTCGATAAAATGTATTAAATCAAATAAGTATTTATGAAATTCTTTGTTATAGTTTTAGATGAAGTGGAATGTGAGAGTGACGTAGAATGTGGACCCGATAGAGCCTGTTTGCAAGGGAAATGTAGAAACCCTTGCGAGAAAACATCATGTGGAGTACGGGCAGTTTGTCGCGTTGCTAATACTTTGCCATTCCGCACCCTTGTATGTGAATGCCCTCCAACCTTAACCGGCGATGCATCTGTACAATGCAGTCCTAGTAAGTACCAACTTAACAAAACGAATTTGATGTTATTTAACGTTGAGAAATGATATAAAAACTAATAATATAACGTATAGTGAGTTTTTTTCAGCTGATCTAATATGGTCTTTAATAAATTATAATATTTAGTAGTATAAGATATACATGGCTGATTCCTATGAAGCGTTTTATATCCAGATTATAACAATAAATCGACAAAAATGGGCTTTGAGGAAAGTAATTAATGGTGTAAGATATGATATTTTTCTCTATTCTTCACGAATACGTGTATATACACACCTTGTGTTTTGATATGTAAATAGTATAGACCATATATCACTTTGTTAAAAAAAAGTGGACTGATCTTAGTTGGGCACTTCTCGTTTATCCTTTACGTAATGATACATTATTACATTCCTTAAATTGGTGTAAAGTGTACAAAAAAACAGTAGGCAATTATTATTAAACGGGATAAAAGGGGTTAATATTTTTTGATTGAGGCATTTGGTTTGTACAGATTTTTCCGGCAACATTTTATGTAAATAAAAATCAGCTCAAAAACATATTTCTTACCTTTTTAGCATTTGTAAAACTGACCTTTCCGTTAAGATAACGTTATTTATACCCACCTTGTGTTGATACAGAAGGACAATGTAGTTCGGATGCCGAGTGCGGCGACGAGGAGCGATGCCTAGACGGTCAATGCTCGCCGGTGTGCGCGCAGGGCACGTGCGGCGTGGGCGCCGAGTGCCGCGCCAGTGCGCACCGTGCGCAGTGCACCTGCATACCCCCACTTCAAGGCAACCCCAATGTTGCTTGCGTTCCTGGTGAGTACTTAATAAGTATTTTTTTCCACAAGTCTTTAATAAACTTGTTGTCTTTCTCTTGTTGATTGATTGCACTTTTAAATTAAGATATCGAAATAAACTATTTATGTCAATCTCTAACATCATCTTACATTTTTACTTTAGTACCATGAAAATGTGATGCCTCTAGTTAAAAGTTATGAAATATAGGTAAATTAGAGTTTAAAACATCAGGTGCAACAAAGTTATTGAAATTAAATACAGGGAAGAAGACTATTAACCACTTATTAATAAAAATGTTTACCAGTCAACCTAATACTATTAATTGATCTGACATTGATCGCCATTCCTTGCCAGTTTCGGATGGTGCCTCGTGTACATCGGACGCGCAGTGCGGCTCGGCGGAGGCGTGCGTGTCGCGCCGCTGCGTGTCCGCTTGCGCGGGCGCGTGCGGCGCGGGTGCGCTCTGCGACGCGTCTGCACATCGCGCGCGCTGCCGCTGCCCGCCTGGAACTGCTGGCGACCCCACTCGCAATTGTTACACACGTTAGTTGCTACAATTTTTTATTTTATTTCTATTTATTTATATCGGGCAACTAAGGCCCATAGAAACGAATACACAGATACATATAAACAATATAACAAATTAGTACATAAAAATGAAAAATAAACAATAATACTATACAAAATAGAAAGTAACAAATATAATATACATAAGCAACATTTATATTCAAATTTTTGTAAGACGAATGTGCTGCGTCGTGTTGCGCGCGGTGTCAGGCCGGCCTTGGAAACGCCGGAACACAATAATACCTTTCAGCCAAAATTCTTCCTTCATGAAGGTTGGCATCTGCTCTGTTGGAACTCCATATAGGAATTGAAGTTCACTTTATGACGAAACTCCAATGGCTCAACCTTCAATCTGTAGTTGGTCTTGATTCTGATATACTCTACAATTTCCTCGACCGTTTTAGTATTACACCTAATCATATTATCGTAATTAAATGTTTATTTTAATATTTTCATTTTACTTGCAGCTGAATGCACAGCAGATACTGACTGTCCATTTGACAAGGCTTGCATTAACGGATACTGCCAAGACCCGTGCACTATCGGATCACCGTGCGGCCGTGACGCTGTGTGCGAGCCCGTAGCACATGCGGCTACTTGCCGCTGCCCGGCCGGCTCCCAGGGAGACCCGCGCCGCGCCTGCGTTTCCGTCCAATGTCACTATAATGAAGATTGCAGCAACGAGCAGATTTGTAACCGACTAAATCGCGTCTGTCAGCCGGCGTGCACGGAAGGCTCGTGCGCGCCCGGAGCCATATGCACTGCGTCCGACCATCGACCTGTATGTACGTGTCCAGTTGGCCAAACGGGTGACCCATACCTACGTGGATGCGCTACAGTGCAAATTACAAATGAATGCACGATTGACTCGGATTGTCCCTCGCCACTGGCATGCGTAAATGCTCGCTGCACTGACCTTTGTCAGAGCAACCCCTGCGATCTCGGTTTGCTTTGTAAAACGGTAGACTTCCTGCCACTACGCGCAGTAGCATGCGTATGTCCGGACGGTGGTCGCGTTGCACCAGACAGCGGATGCCGTTCGCCACCTGAAGGAGAGTGCACTACTGATTCTGACTGCTCCAACACCCACACCTGTCACCGCGGTAGCTGCGTGGAAGCGTGCAGAGCTGCTCCTTGCGGACGTAACGCGCTCTGCGAACCTATTGACCATGTTTCGCGCTGTTCATGTCCACCTGGTTATAATGGAAACCCACGGGTGGAATGTAATACAGGTAAGATATCAACATGTTTAAATGGCATACATAACATCTATAATTATTTAAATTTGTACTAAAACGTAAACTATTGTGCAGAACCACGCCAACCCACCATTTGGGAGTGCTACAGCGATGACGAGTGTAACCCCGAGCAGACGTGCCACGAACGCGTTTGCACCAACCCGTGCGTGAATGCCTGCGGAGTAGGCGCGCTTTGTCGCGTCATCGACCATAAGCCGCTGTGCAACTGCCCTAACGGTTACACAGGCGACGCGTTTACACGTTGTGTTCCTCGTTAGTATATTTCACATAATAATAAAAAATGAAAACTATTTAAAACTTCAACAAATGCAATGCTTGACACAAATCTATTATTTTCAGCATCTGACAAGTCTGTCGTTCCGGTTGGATGCAAAGCAAACTCTGAATGCCCGTTATCGCAAGCTTGCATAAACGGTGCTTGCGCCAGCCCTTGTAACTGCGGCAAAAACGCAGAGTGTACCGTTGTCAGACACCACCCGGTTTGTTACTGTGAGCGTGGATTTTCAGGAAGCCCATATGTTGGATGTACGAAGGGTGAGTGCAAGTTAAATATTCGGATATATATTTAAATATATGTGTTAAGTATCTAGGAGTCGTTTTTAACATATTAATTTATTTTCAGTTGGATGCACAACGGATAGCGAGTGTTCCGACAGCGACATGTGCTATAATGGCGCCTGCGTAAGTCCTTGCGTAGTGGAAGCACCTTGCGCTATTAGTGCTCAGTGCTACGGACAGTCTCATCGAGCCAACTGCCGCTGTCCCACCGGAACGACCGGAAATCCATACAATAAATGTCAAGCATCACAGTGCGAAGTAGACTCCGATTGCAACGACGATAGTGTTTGCTTAAGAGGAGTGTGCCTTAACGCCTGTTCCATTGAAGCTGGCAATCCATGCGCTAATAATGCAGAATGTTATGCTCGAAATCATGCCGCTGCCTGTAAATGTCCACCGGCACTTCCACTTGGCGATCCTCTAACGCAATGCATGAAAGTTGAAGTAATAGGCGAACCAGAATGTCGAATGGATAGCGACTGTCCTAGTGCCCATGCTTGTCTAAGAGACGAATGCCGCGAAGCTTGTTCAGAATTGAAGCCATGCAGTGGAAACTCCCGTTGCTCAGTTTCTGATAGTATACCATTCCGTACATTGATATGTCGCTGCCCCGAGGGATACGTACCCGAAGAGGGTGGAAATTGTAGGCCAGCTCAGCTACCATCATTGAGCTGCTCGACTGATCACGACTGTAATGACCAAGAGTCGTGTGTAAACAGAATTTGTCGAAACCCGTGCAATTGCGGCGAAAACGCTGAATGCTTCGTTCGCGATCATAGGCCTGTATGTTCATGTCGCGAAGGCTTCGATGGAAATCCATACCTTGCATGTCGTACAGTCGGCTGCCGTTCGGATTCAGAGTGTGACTCACGCCAAGCCTGCGTTAATGGCAATTGCGTTAGCCCTTGCTTGTTAAACAGTACCTGTGGACCAAATGCAGAGTGTTACGTAGAGAGAAACCATCCGTTATGTCGTTGCCGTTCAGGATTTGAAGGAGACGCATTCTCGGGTTGTAATCCTGTCGAATGTAGATCTAACGGCGACTGTCCGCAAGACAAACAATGTCACGCCCATCGATGCATCAACCCCTGTCTCGGCCGGAACATATGTGGAAACAATGCAGTTTGTCTTGTGCGAAATCACATTGCGGTTTGTAAATGTGAGCGAGGCTTCACTGGTAGTCCTTACGTAGAATGTAGGCCGCAGTTCATACCAGAATGCTATGTAGACGGAGATTGTCCATCAAAATTGGCCTGTTTATCTTCAACATGTGTAAATCCCTGCACAGCTGTTCAACCATGTACCACGCCAGCACAATGCGAAGTATCACCGACATTACCAGTTCGCACAATGCTGTGCACCTGTCCTCCAGGATACGTCAGCAGCGGTGGAGGCTTGTGTCGCCCGTCCACGCCAGTGTCGGAGGTCGCCTGTGAAGTTGATAATGATTGCACCTCAAATCACGCGTGCGTTACTGCCATTTGTAAAAACCCGTGCCAATGCGGACCTAATTCTGACTGCCAAATAAGGGATCATAAACCTGTGTGCGCGTGCAGACCAGGATACATAGGTGATCCACGAACCGGATGCTACGAAGTAATATGTCAGGCTGATAAGCAGTGCGCAGACGACGAATCATGTATCAACAACCGGTGTATTCCCGCCTGCACAGTCGAACCTGATCTCTGTGGACAATCTGCCGAATGTTATGGTATAGAACATCGTGCTTCGTGTCGTTGCAAGATCGGTAGCGTAGGTAACCCGTCCGTCGCATGTACACCTATAAGTTGCCGTGCCAACAGCGACTGTCCGACGGAAAAATCATGTATTAATTCGAAGTGTGTCGAACCGTGCACAACTGGAAGCTGCAACGACCCTGCTGAATGCAGAGTTCATCTTCACGAAGTTTATTGCGTATGCCCGCCCGGTTACGAGAGCACTGATAAGGGCTGCAACAAAACGGAACCACGCTGTAACGCCGACATTGACTGTCCTTCGAACACTGCCTGTCTAAATGGAAAATGTGTCAACCCCTGCCTGGAGACGAAACCGTGCGGCATTAACGCAGAGTGCAAAATCGAAAACACGCTCCCTGTTCGAACTATGATCTGCGAATGTTTACCTGGATACAAAGGAAACGCTCTTGTGGAATGCACGCCGTATAAAAGTAAGTTAAAAAATGAGACAACTACATTATTGTTAGAATAATATATCTATATGCAATATCGTAAACAATTATAAATATTTTTTCAGCCCCGACAACTACCTGTATCGAGGGACAAGGTGTAGACGTTAACGGTGACTGCGTACCTTGCCTCGAAACCGAGGGCCGAGTAGTAGACGCACGCGGACGCTGCGTGTGCGATGTATCACGGGGTCTTGTGCTACGTGGTGAGACGTGCGCCCCCATTGGCTGTCGTGCTGATACTGATTGCCATGACCGCGACTCCTGTGTGAACGGAAAGTGCGTGGACGCGTGCGAAGCCGAACCCTGTGGAATGTACGCCACTTGCGAGGCCTCCGGTCACCGATCACGCTGCACTTGCATAACGGGCTACGTTGGCAATCCAAGACTTTACTGTAACCCTCCGGACACCAACTATCGCACCGACTTCCCGCTACCAGACATGCAGGTAAGAGCTGATTGGAAAATTATATTCATATACTTGCAATTATACATATACCATGAAATAAATTTAATTATATTAAAAAACGAAAGAAAATACAGTGTATGTACGATCGTTTATGTAAATAATCTAATTCTTTCATTAGGTGCACTGTCTGGCTGATGGCGTGAAAGTCAGTTTGAAAATTAAGGATTTCAACGGAGTACTATACGTCAAGGGCTACAGTAAAGACGAACGGTGTCGACTAGTTCTGCAAACACCAGAACATCAAGAAAGTCCTGTTGACTTTACAGTTCATTTCGGTGACTGTGGACTTGTACATGTAAATGTAAGTAGAGCACATCGTGCAATTACACTTATAACTTCTTTTTACAATAATAAAATTTATACATTTCTAAACGATTACACTATTAAAACATTTTTAAAACTTCTTCAAAATGTACTGATGAGATTATGATGTAGAGTATAAATATAATTTTATTTATTAATAATGCATAATTATCCAGTTGAAACTTAAAATGTGTCTTCATCATTGTCATTGTCTTCATCATTTGCTTTTATCCCTAGGGCCTAGCCAGCTTTGTGCTGGTTATGCAAAGGCATCCAAAACTTGTGACAACAAACGCCAAAGCATTCCACATCAAATGCATCTACCAGACCGGAGAACAAAATGTTACATTGGCGTTCAACGTATCCATGCTAACGACAGCCGGCACCATCGCCAACACCGGCCCGCCGCCCACCTGCTCCATGAGAATCGTGTCCCGCAGTGGAGATGAAGTTAGCTCTGCGGAAATAGGAGAAAACCTCGTTCTTCAAGTCGACGTTCAACCATCGAGTATGTAGTGATCGATCGATTAATTATAGCCTTTGGTTTTATGTACCGGACAGTAGAAAATAATGTAAATTTATATCATTTTTAGGTATCTACGGTGGTTTTGCACGCAGCTGTATTGCTAAGACGAGCGAAGTTTCTACTAACATCGAAAACGAGTACACGGTAACGGATGCAGACGGTTGCGCAACGGATGCCGCGATCTTTGGCGAATGGGAACGAAGCGAAGATGGTAGCGCCCTTCGGGCCTCTTTCAACGCCTTCAAGTTCCCAAGCAGCGACAATATCCGATTCCAATGTAATATACGCGTTTGTTTCGGAAAATGTCAACCGGGAAGAATAGATATTTTCACGAACTACAAATTAATTTACTCATGGTTATTCATACACCAATTAATTAACTTTCAACGTTCTCAGGTCAATTGCCGAGGATTCGATGCGTTCGGCAAGCGAAGAAAACGTTCGATCGATGGCGATGGCCCTCTAATGGGCCAACTACGCGAGGAGGTGACCGTCGTGTCCAATCAGATCCTGACGCTGGAGCGACGCAATCCGTCGCAGATCGCCCGACAGCGCGACGGATCGGGCGGCGCCGGCGGCGCGGCCGGCGGCGCGGGCGACGTGTGCGTGTCGGCCGCCGGGCTGGCCGTGGCGCTGGCGCTGACGGCGCTGCTGGCGCTGGTGGCGGTGGCCGCGGCCGTGGCGTGCTGGCTGGTGGCTTGGCGCCGCGCGCGACCGCCGCCCGCCCCTCTCCCGCACCCGCCCGACTTCCCCAACCCGCTGTTCCAGCGCTGAGCTCCTAGTCCGCGCCCCGCTCCTCCGCCGGCGCCGGGCGGTGGCGGCTCTTCTCTCTGGGTTCCAGCGCGCCGCCGGAGGACCGCCGGGCGAGGGCGCCGCGAGCGCCCCCTCGCATGCGCTCGCCGCGCCCTATTTAGTTTACTTTTATATTTTACCTTATTTCTTTATTAATGTGGACTCGACGCCTCCTTCGAACTTTGTGATATGCATTATATAAATATTCGAATTCACTTAACTTTTTGTAAAATAATTATTGACTTTAGTATGTAAGCAAGTAAAATAATAATAATACATTGTAATTTTATTTATTTTCCCCTACATATGTTTTAAGCCTGCTTATACGAGTAGGACCATATAATCATTACACTTATCAATGTAGATTTTGTCCAATAACGAGTAAAAATCCATAGAGCAAAGTCTCCTTGAAGCTATCTTGATACTATGTACTAATGTACTTTAGTACATAGTATCAAGACTGTACTGTACTAATGTGCTTTAGTACATCATTGCTTAAGACTAAGTATAATTTACAAAACCCGTAGTTTTGTTAATTAAACTTACGACCAAGCATTCTTATTACCTTGTGTATTCCTTTTCTATATCTTCAGAGGTTTAAGTCTGCCAGTAAAACATTTTTATAGTATATACTACCCTTAATATTCATCACGTTTTGGTATAATAGTGTTTTTAATAAGTTATCTTAATTTTTGTAAGCTTTAGGTCTACGTTTTCCTGAATTTTAGGAATAAATTGTTATCTCCGGATTTCTCCTTTTTTGATATGAAATAGCAATCGAGCATGCAGTCCACCTGATGCTAAGTGGTCACTGCCGCCCATAGACATCTATAATTAACCCCAGAAAAAATTACAGGCCTACTTAAGGTTGACCACAGATGCGTTGCTACCCTAGAGGACTGAGGTGGAACGTCTAGGATAAGTATGTCTCCCTTACTATACACATCAGACCAGAACACAGCAGCGTTTAACACTGCTGTTATCAGGCAGTGTGAAGGTAAAGCCCCCGGAGGCGAACCATGTAGAGTTCTACCACCTTAAATTATCGCAAAGTAAAAAAAAATGTTTTGCAAATATGTTGCAGTATAAAAGTCGTAATAGTATTACACACATTATAAAGATTGGGAAGAAAGACCACTATAAAATAATTTGGTACAAATAAATTTATTATTATCGTGAAAGTTCAGATATCGTCTGAAGAAGGTTTTATGATTAAAAGGAAAGAACTGTTCCTATCCAAAAATAAATAAATAATTAATTCTTCCGTACCTATTATGGGTTTTCTTTCTTGTTTTTAGTGTCTTTCCCACTTTCCGAACCTCACTACGGCAAGTTATGGATGCAATGCAAAAATCCTCCTAAATTAAATTATTGGTGTGGGGGTATGGCCAATGTGAGTATCCTCTACAGATATGCGCTTGACAATAAGCAATCATCCTGAAGTAATAAACGAATAAGCCCAGACCAGACACTCCAATCCTAAAATTTGTACTTTGTAAGTAGAAACAGAACGAGATTGAATAGCTTTGGCCTCCCCTTGATCTTATCTCATGTCCTGTATGAATTATGGCGGCTTTTAAACAG
>DWPW01000265.1:0-12721 GCA_018252015.1 Astraptes brevicauda
CGCCTTAGTAATTATCTTCGTAATTATTGCCTTGCAGAGATCGGTATGGGTCGGATGAACCATAGCCAAATGGTTGAAAATATCTAAATCCGCCACTGCATTGACATGAAAGTCTGAAAGTACCTTGTAGTGCCTGACAACGAGCTGCAGTATATGGAACAGCTGCTGCACGGAGTGGCCGTCCTCGACGATGATCTTCTTGGTCCAGTGCGTGAGCATCGTGTTCCCGTCCTCCATGCGCTGCGGCATCGCCGGCGTGAGGATCTCCAGCGCCTGCCGCACCACCGAGCGCGCCTCCACCGCGTGCGCCTTCAGCAGGCTGTGGAACACTGCAACCGAACATGGTTTATCAAAAATCAAAAAGGATTCTGTAAAGAGCCTACTTTGAATAAAATATTTTTGACTTGACTTAAGTTCAAAGATCGACCATCCATCGAAGATTATCTTGTAGTTTGAAATAATATAGAAATGAAATAATAAGTAGTAAAAAATAGTCAAGAGACAGAAATTCATTTTATAATCATTACAAAACTACAATTACTTGAGAAAAGTTCTTGATTGTGAGACATGAAATAGCAATTAGAAGATTATTTTGTCCAGGAAGTATACATTTTTTTTATATTTTCAGTATATAAAAATTTTCAGTAGTAAATCAATTATAAAATCAGGTGACATTACTAAATCTTAAAATATTATGATGGTACAACATACCTTGTAAAACGATGCGTTTATGTATAGCAAACTTCGCAATGATGTGACTGAGCAATAAATGTCCATGATACCTGTGAAATTAAATGAATGGTTATGTTTGATGTGATCAAATTATTTCATTTCACCATCTTATCAATTCGCATTAATAATTCGTGAAGAATATTTTTCAACTACATTATGAAACATGACGGAACAAGTATTTTCGATTTAAGATACTAAGCCCGCTCGAATATACTTATATCTCACACTCTAAACACGTCAAATGTCAACTTACCTGGTGGCAGGATCAACATAGTTCTTGCCGAGGAGACAAGGCCAGGCGAATGTCATGAGTCGGCGCAGCTTGTTACCCTGCTTCTTGTTGTTCGCGTCGTGGATGTGGGCGGAAGCCTGCTCTAGCAGTAAGCAAGCGAACTGCAGTAGCGATATTCGCACTGCGTCTGAACACGCAAATGGATTTTCTGGATCGATTACCTACAAAAATAGATTTTTGTCAAATAAAAAGCCCATGTTTATAACATATATAAATATTTAATTATAACTTACACATACTTATTGTATGAACTCATAAGAGATGTGATACGCAAATACTTGGTTACAATTAAAAACAGCGTATTACTTACATTATTAATAAACACCGAGACCACATTGTCGGGGTTGTCCTGATAGGGAGCAGGAGGCCCGCCCACAATCTTATGCCCTTTGTCGAAGCTGACCGCAAAGCACGGGATAAGGATCATCTGTAGGACCTTGGCCTTCAGGTCCTGCGACATAGCGTCGCTGGCGAAGTGCTCCACGAAACGGAAGAATGCAGTACGCTTCCAGTCAGCTGTGTAGTTTTGAGCTACTGTATTTTCCAGGAAATCGCGAAGGAACTAAAAAATAGATACATAATTTTAATATCATCTAAACTTCTACAGTATTGTAGGGAGAATGCTTCGCGAAAAGTGATTTTGATATTGGTGAATGCAATCTTATATTTATTTATATCGCTTGCTTTAGTGTATTATTAAAACTTGAAAAAATATTTTTTACTGTATATTATGCAAGTATATTCTGTAACTTATAGCATGTGTGGATTTGAGGACATATGGAAATTTATCAAATAATTGTTTAATATAAATATATATTATTATAAGTATAATAAATAATAAATAAACAGATGGTAGTATGGTAAAAGGTAACAAGTAAACAGCAGCTGACCTGGAAATCTGGAATAAACCGGTCGCACAGTGCTCTCAGCAATTGGAACAACAAGTCAATGTTTGACGGATGATGACAGAAATAGTGCAGTAGGATCTTCACTATTAATTTTGGCTCCTTCCAATGAGTACAATCAACATTTTCTACTTTCTTATGGACATCCTGCAAAAGAGATACACAACATCATTACTTTATATACATAATTTTAGCTAGAAAAGTTGTGTAATTAATAATGTTAATGAAAATAACAAAATACTAGTATTTTACAACTATTATACGGAAAATGTTTTAAGTGAGCTCACTTGTACAGGAACTACTTCCATTGAAGATTTCTAGCAGCATAAAATGGAAGAATGATATTAATGGTACACACTACAACCACTGCAAATCAATAATACTAATCTAAGTTGATTAAAATTCAATGGCAACATCAAAAACATTAAGAAATTTTGAAACAACATCTACACTTATTTAATACTTAAGTATGGCCGTTACTTTTTATGTTGACTTTTTTGAATTATTATTTTCAAGTACTTACATGATACTGATCACTGCACCAGATACGTTTGATCAACTCTATAAGGTCGTGTTGCGTGGACAGCCATTGGTCGTCGAACTTAATAAGCAGCGATATTGCTCGTATTGCTTGGAATTGCATCTCCGCTCTATCTGTCTGAGGTATATTGGCATTGGCTGGTGGAGTATTTGCAGCCAATAATAGTAACAACCGGGGTTTCTTAGTGGTTTGCAGCGCCTCCCTGAACGCTGGGCCGGCGACAGGATGCTTCACCAGGAATATCAGGAACCGACTCCACTGCTGGTCTTTGATGTTGTTGTCGCTCATTATCAGGTCTAATGTTTCTTTAGGATATCTGTCGCAAAATATTTATGTTTTTTATTATTAATAGTTATAAATATTAGAATTGTACTATAAAAAATATTTTCTGTATTTTTTTTATTTCATACAATCACAATAATGAAAACTGTATAAATCATCATTTTAAACAAATTTTCAGACAACCTTAAACATTATGATTGAATTGAACATAAATATAATTAATTTCAAATAAGTTATATTTATATTTGCAGGTTTTATACCTTAAAAGAAATTTAACTAATGGCTCTCTGAAAGGTGATCCCGCCTCAATCATCAGGGACTTCTCCGTGTGGAAGATGAGTCGACACAGCACGTCTATGAAGCGCGGCGAAGCAGCAGGTATTTGATGGAATATTCCTATTAAAATTATGATTTTCTGTTCGTTCTCCATATTTTTTGACACGCTCTGCAGAAAGTTGCCTCCTAAAAGAGAATAAATTAATAAATAATTAATACTATTATGTCAATTTTACATTTATAGTAAACGTATATCACGTTGCCTATATCTTAATACTAAGCAATTTTACAACTACATTCTCATACTAACCTCTGTTTGTCTGTATAGAATAATCAAGCAATTTCTTCAACAGTTGCAGCAATTGTTCACACAATTTCTCGCTGAATGTGGACGGGAAAAGTTGCGTCAAGTAGGATAGTCGCTTGGCACCGTTCACGCTCAGATTCCGATGGTCGCCCAACGTCAGGAGTAGCGGCCTCATCACTGGATGAACCATCTCCATGTCGATTTGGAATCCAGATAAGAACTTCTGCATGCATTCGAACCCAGCCTGCATGATAATGTAATCATTATTTTTTAATCATTTGTAGATAAAGTAAAATAATCATACTTATGGAAGTTGTGTACCTTATAAAGTTTAGAATTATATTATTTTTAGAAGAAGCAATGTTAAAATACATACACTAAATCCAATCACTGATAATGACTACTTTGAACTACCTACAAAAACTTGTATACATATTCGTACTAAATAACGAATTTAGGTTTTGATAATTGACAACAATATACGAAAACCTATGTATTTCCTCGAATATCACGCCTATTCTGTCAATTTGTATTGACTTACCACCAAAAAATCGTAACCTGTTATTATATATCACCTGTTGCAGCTCCTGATCGTTCTTCTCCAGCGACTTGTAGAGCACCTGGAAGATCTTCTCGCGGCAGTGCTTCTCCTGTATGTAGTGGCAGGCGGCGAGCGCGCGCAACGCGGACGCGCGCAGCGGCACGAGGTTCACGCCCTTGTAGCACGGCAGCTTGCCCAGCATCGCGTCCTCCGCCTCGCACAGCGACAGTAGCTCGCGGAAGAACACCTTGTGCTCGTTTATGTTCAGATCTAAATGATTTAGTGAACAAGATACTTTATGTAACTTATAGATACGAAGGTTTTTTACTTTGTTATATATGTGAGAGGTCAAAATAAACATGAAGATAGCATTACATTAATATGAATACATTTGTAATATAGCTATAGATTATATGTGATGTAAGGCTTAAATAGCAACTCCTAGAGAAGTCATGTAGATCACGAATGAAATAGATAAAGTAGTATCTCTGTCATCAACATGTACAAACAAGTGCAGTAACTACAGCTTAATCTCTTTTCTAGAACAAGTACTACAAGAACTATGGCTCATGGGCTATAATTTAATAAATCAGACTACTATTCCATGACATGTCCAATAGTGGTCTGATTTATTAAATTAACAAATTAGTATTACAAAAGAATGGTCTTAAAGCCTACCAATGGATTTAAATTTAGTCAACTATTACAGATAAGTGCATCACTTACCAATTGTAAATAGTCTCGGCTTTAGGGTGGTGCAGAAAGTAGTTCCATCCATTAGACCCATTTGCGCATTCGCCGGCTGGTGACGCAAAAGGTGCTTCTTTGGTGGAATTATGTCAGCCAGAACCTCCCTGTGAGGGTCCATCACTGCCGTCACAGTCTTGTTCTGAAGCTGACCTATGAGTTCCAATGACTTCATAGCCTATGAAAAAATATATGACAATATGTTGAATCAAATCTATATAAAGTAGGAAAATCATTATTTTTGTTATAAATTGGTATATATATATATACCTGTTGTCTGACGAGCAAATGTGGACTAGTTATTTGCAGGACGAGTTCTTGTAAGACATCGTGCAAAGCCCGTGCCTTCGCCATAGCCAGCTCGCCTTCGGGATCGATACCATGTCCGACGGGGCCCGTCACGCAGATCCGCACCAACTTCTCTAGGATCACGGTCGCCATGTCGATGGCTCCAGCCGAAACTTCGCCCGTTAAGTCCATCATCACGAATAGCACGGCTTTTAGGAACGTGAATACATGCTTATAGACCCACTCGGGTGTCATCTTCTCCAGAAGGAATTTCACGGCAATGCAGCCGCCCAGTTTCGCGTACCAAGCTCTTTCGTAACATAGCGCTGCCATGCGTTCCGCCAAGTACTCCATAATGGGCAGGCGACAAGCGCGTTCCTTGCTTCCTAATACGGCCGCCGCACAGTCTATCATGAGTATTAATGCCAGGTGTCCAGGTTTACATAACTCCTTCTCTTCGTGTGCCATCACGGCTGCTATAGAGTCGATAATAACCAATGCATCGAGACCTTCCTTAGGCCCACCGGTGCTCGCAAACGGCCCGGCTTCCTGAGCTAAAGCTACCAATGTGTAATGTCTCACGAGTGATACCATCGTTGGCAACACGTGATTACGCAGTTCCTTGATGGCTGCGGCGACAAACATTCCTGTCAACGCGATTCTGTGAGTTTCTCTCACGATGGGATTAGAACACTTGTAGTAAGGTCCATTTTGAGCAGGAATTTTACAATCTAAGTAATTAGGATGATTGAATAGTTTCTGTAATGTAGGCTTGTCATCGTCCAAGTTCAATGATGACGCTAAATAGCATCGTAGTACCTCCCAACATTGACGGCGATAGAATGGATCAGTTGTGCTTGACTTTAATGCAGCAAAGGCGGTTTCTATTACTTTATCTACTTCAAAATCAATTGGTTTTGGTTGGTCTTGGAAGTACGTCTGAATGGCCGGCGGCGACGCATCCGTTTCCCGATATTCCAACCTTTGTGGTTCTATCATCATTTTTCTGTTGCCACCGCCAAACTTTCCAAGAACTCTGAATGCTATCCTTGCAACTTCATTATTTTGTAATGTCCTCCAAAGCGCCTGCATCAAGTCAGCTCTTACAGGTTGTATATGTTCATACAAAAAGTCAGGTTGCAAGTTATCCACGCAGAGTTCTAATGTCCGCAACCCTTGAGATATTAACGTGTGAGACCCATTGAGTGCAGACACTAAAGGGTCCATCAACATCGGTAAATAAGGCAATAGACTACTAAGTCTAACAGGCACCGTCAAACACAGCTCAACAAAGAGATCCTTCATATGTTGTTTATGGAGACCGCTTTGCAGTCGGTTTAATCCTTCTAATAAGTTTGGCAACAAAGGCAAGAACTCCTGGTATAGCAGATCATGACTGCCTCCACCTATAGATCGGAAGAGAGCTCTGAGCAACAAAAAGTAGTTATAAGGCTCCTTAGCTGTCATGGCGTAATCCATAGCTTTATTGACAATACTGTGAAGATGAGGGCGAAGCATTTGTTCATTTTCCGTTGGAAATAGACTTACTGACCCGAACACTAACTTAAAAAGTCGTAAGTATAAGTTTGATCTTTCAGCATTGGTGCCCATCTCTTCCATTCTTTTCAGTAAATATTCCACCAAAACTGTAGCAAATATAGGTGATGTGGCAGGATTAGAGAGAAATGTGTTTGCTATGATTTGCAAAGTCATATTTTTATTTATTCTTTCTACCATGTGAGATATGGTAGCTGTGAAAATTTCTTGGAATGTTTGTGGGTTCATCATTGAGAACTGAAAATAAAAAAACAATAATTACTATCGAATATCTATTCATACTCTATATCAATTGAAGTCCATGAAAGGAATTGTATGTATGCAGATTTATTTTTTCTTTTTGCAGCTTAATTTGAGCTTTACAGCAACAACTTTATTGATTTTTATTCCTCAATGAACCCACTCTACATAAATTTTATAACATTGTATATAATTTGTAGATAAATTTTATAACATATTTGTGCATGATTTACATGATGAATATGCGCCTTATAATATAGTAATGGTAATAGATACCTAAAATATTTTTTAAACCACAAGGTAATTGAATTGCAAGTGGTGCATCTCCTTTATAAACCAAAGTAGGCTGAGTATAAACAAGTATTAACAAGAACAAGGTAACACTGAAGTAATTTTTATTTGTATTTTATGGAAGTAGGATCACAATCTTATCTGATATCGGGCACAGATGCATTGTTATGCCTGAGGACTAAGTTGGAACGCTTCGGATAAGTATGTCACCCTTACCACACCAAATTATAAATATAAAATAAGCCAATACGTCCGAGTGCAAAGCGATAGACAAGCGAACTGACCACGCCGCTGAAGTGCTCGAGCACCTCCTTCTCCTCCTTGGAGCGCACGTGCGGCTGCGCGGGCAGCGGCGCGGGCGCGCGCGGCGCCGCCAGCGTGTAGATGTCCAGCGACTGCAGCCCCCAGCGCACCAGCCGGATGAACACCAGCGTCTCGCGCGCGCTGAACTGCTTCTGCCCCGCGATCGTGCTCGACGCCGCGCCCTCGCCGCCGCTCGTTGTCTGATATGGCAAATGTCGTTACAGTTATGCCTTGTTGCCATGATTTATACTAGATACATTTTACATTCAAAGCCATTTTTTTAATTAAATCAATATTGTGTCTTAGAAACTAGCATCTGTATATTCATAAACAGTATTTAAGCATGGAAATGTTATAAACTCGTAAAAGTACAGTACATTCAGTAAGTTGTTTCATTCAAATGTAATGGAAGGTATGCCTGTTTGTCTGTCTGTTTAGGTTTCGCATTGAAATTTGGAATGCATATTGTATTCCATACATACTCTCTAATAAGTTAGAAACTCTAGAAAATTAGAGATTTAACTTTTTTTTTATGTTACTGAAGTAGCAAACGAGCATGCAGCCCATCTGATGGTAAATGGCCACTGCCACCCATGGACATCTGTAGTCAACCCCAGATAAGATCACAGTCCTTCCTGAGGTCGGATACAGATACGTTGCTACCCCTGAGGACTATGTTGGAACGCCTGGAATAAGTATGTCTCCCTTACACTCCGAAACTCTTACATTTCTATGATTAATTTAAAAATTATTACATTTATAGTAATTGTAACTTACTTTACAGGATGCACAGCCCCATGTAATAGTCTTTACTCCGCAAACTAATGTCTTCACCAGCGTTCTGTAATCACCGACATTTAGGTTACTCATTTGCGAGCTAGGAAAGCCTATCTTTGATTTCTCCTCAGACTTGCTGACGTTTTCCAAAAAATCTGATGATGGCTTCTCTTCGTCGACTTTTATTTCGACAGCGGGAACATTCGGCGCCGGTGTGGTAGGAGTGCTGGGGTTATTAGCTCCATTTGTGCTGGGCAGGGCGAAAGTCGCGTTCTTGTTACTACGAATTATATAAGAAAAAGAAAGAATCAGTAGATAAGTCGACATTTCAGTAGTAAAAATACCAAATTCTTGTAAGTCAAATGCAATATTTAAAAAAATACTCATTTCATCATGGATCACATCCATACATCACTCAGTAATAACAGAAAGCAAACAGAAAGGATAAAAAGTACAAATCACTTCACTAGAAAGTGGACAGCTGCACTTGAGAATCACGACAGGCTATTACACATCTAGATACTAACCACTTAACCATGAGCGCGGGTAGCTGCAGCTTGGAGATGGTCTTGAACTTGAGCACGAACACCTCGAGGATGCGCATGAGTAGCTGGCGGCCGTGCGGCGGCGCGGCGGCCGCGGCGCCCGCGCCCTCGCTCTCCGCGCGCTGCCGGATGCAGTCCACCAGGTTCAGGAGGAGCTTGCATGACATCGTTTGGATACTGTGGACAGTTGTAGCTTGGAAATGAAGGGATCTGACTGTTTTATGCTAAGATAGCATGTTCAATTGTTGGTGGTGGATGACGTGAATTGGAACCAATTTATAGAACAATATTTAAATATAACATAATAGAACAATGCTTAAAAGTTACACCAAAAGTCATGTATGTATGACTCTAAAGGATAAATATGCTGCACAGGGTATCATACACTCGACAAAGCCAAATACATAAGCCGCATTGGCTTCCTATTGTATTATTATTTACCTATGGTTAGAAAAACTTATGAGCATTAATTTCAAATGAGTTTTTTCACATGGTGCAGAATATTAACAACCAAACATTTTCAAAGTATAAAGGAAACTAGGTTACTGATTTTCTGTAAAAATTCTATTTATTTCATGTCATCACAGGCAAGCTTATGTCTTATTTTGCATACAAGCTCATTTGAACAACTAGCCAATGTTAAAAAAGCAAAACATGTAAGCAGCTCGACATAAATGTTGTTAACTTTATACCTTGTAGGCAGCGATTCATCATGCACATTCTTAGAGAACAGGTGCGCCGCGATCGCGAGGTCAGTGAGAGGCAGGTGTTGCCGCACGTGGTGCACTAGGTCGGCCAGCGTGGAGTACGCCAACGGCCGCAGCGACTCGTGCACTGTCCAGCCGCCGCCCAACAACACGTCCTCGTCAAATAGACGCTCCATGTAGGGCACAAACTCTGTAATTTAACATTATGGACCTTTTTGATACCGGCTGCAGTTGATGTGTCTGCTTCATATGAAGACAGGTAAAGATTTTTACTATCGTGTTATTAAAAACAGGTTAAGAAGTCTATCAAATTCTTATAACTGTAAGCCCTTTAGTTGCCAAACAACAATAGAATAAATAATAATTATTATGAATGCAAATATTTTTTGGATAGGTAATAATCAATTGTATTAAATAAATGTGGCACACTTCATTTAATCTCTCCTTGTTAGCCTTAACCAATAGAAATGCAAATATAAAAAGACTATTTTTGTATAAAATAACAATCATCAAATTAATAATATTACAAATTATTGTAATTTTACAAATTATTACAATAAATGTGACTTACTCAGTCTTAAATCTGTAGCCAGAATGTGCCTCGTAGCTATGACCAATTCCTTCCTCAGGTGAGCCACTTCTGGTGGACACAGTGTCAACAACCCTATAATGCCCTTAACCATGAGATTAGCATGATTTGCAATAGTATCCTGGTATATTCTGATTATGTATGCTAAAAATGCTAATGTCTTAATTTGTGCTCCCATGAAATCCACAAAAACTTCTTTGTTGAATGAATTTGAATTCCTGCAAAAGAAGCAAAAATATAGAGCAAACATCCAATACTTGTTTGCAATCAATAAAGAAAATTTATAGAATATGTCTTAAAAATACTAATGCCAAGGTATCTTTATTACCTATGTAGGAAATTTGTAAGATTTTATTACCTGTGTGTGGAGGCTGGTTGCAGAGTTATGGTTTCCATAATGAGAGGGATGAAATTGCTAACCTCCTGGTGAACATTCTGTTTGTATAGTTGATACATCAACACAACTATTATAGGTAATTCTTGGATTACTTTCAGAGACAAAACAGATCTTGGGATGAGATTATACTGAAATAAAGGGGCCATGCAATTAGTGTCAACAATCATACAAATAATATCACAAAATATATTTTGCAAAAGTCTAGCATTAACTTGTCATAATTGAATCCATTTCTTTATGAGTTCTAATATTAAAACAGCATAGCAATATAAGAAGAAATATTTTGAATATCACTTACAGTTACAACACTTCCATCTAGCAATTTTTTTTCAGTATGTATAGGGGTAGTAGTGTATGTTTCCTGCAGCAGCTGATCAATGTTCACCTCGGATAGGTCTTTAACTCTAATGGTTGGCTTAGGTTCAAATATTTTTGGTAAATGATTAGGTAAGTCTGAGTAAATTGCTTTGACCCACTGCAGAAACTTGTGAATCTGAAAATGAAGATTTGTTAATCAAGTAACTATAGAAATAAAATACCAGGTAATCAACCAACAAATATTAGAATAATTGTTAATACTTTTATGCATGTAGTTTTTGGACTTACATCAACATCAGTGGTGTAAGCAGGTCGGTATTGCTTGTGAAGCTCCATGAATATCTTCAAACAAACCAGTACATTCTCCTCATTCTCTATTTCCATTAACTTTAGCATCAGTATAAGTATGCTTTTGACGTAAGGCCGTAATGTTTCACTGATCGGAAGCCGGTGAATCATTTCGAGAATAAGCTTTCTCACTTGCTGTATGTTATATTCTGCAATAAAATGTGGCTCCCCCTCTTGTAATATCTTGAGAAATATTTTCAAGGAATGATCTAGGAATTGAGGATATTGAGGAGAACCTAATATAACCTGAAACAAAATATAAATCCATACTTTAGCTACTTCCAACATACTGAATTGCCATAATTTTTTCTCAATTATTACAATGCAGGATGTCATTTTACAAACAAATAATAAACTTCAAACTACTTACACAAGTAGTTTCTACATAAAAATATTAGGATATCATGTGTACTATATTACTACAAAAAATATGTTTACTGTGTTATTGATGTTCAATAATACCAATTTAATATTATACTACAGCTTTGCCATAGCAAACATCGGTATTTTACCGTAGAGCATAATAAAGCAAAAATCAAGAAATATTTGCATAACATCTCTACCTCAACGAATGCTGGATAGAGTATGTAGATTTCCACAAAATCAAGCAAAGAAAATACCTAATGGGCTTTTCTGAAGTTAATATAAACTGTACATTTCAAAATATATTTATTGTCCCTTTAGATTCCAGCATAAACCCTGTATTGTTGCTATTTCTACTTTATATTCATACTTATGGTTAACATACAAATATGTTGTTTGTGTGAAAACGCAATGTAATAAATCCTAATCTTAGTAAAATAAATTTATATATTCACCTCGAAGTTTTCACTGAGCTCCTGTGCAGCTTTAAGTTTGATCTCGTCTTTAGCGCCGGGGTCCGCCAACATGGTGACATAGCTGCGATAAGTATTCATCTGCGTGTGCGGCTCCCCGGGACCGCCGGAAGACATCGCGGCCATCATTGTACTCCTTCACTTCCAATAAAACTAATTACAACCATTTAAATCTTACATCTATCAGTAAGTTAATATTAGCATCATCGAAATCATATACGCCTAATACCATTTTACAATGTCCACCGGCTTTCATCGAAAACGTAATACGTCGGTTATTCATACCATTTATTATAAAATCAAAAAGCTAAACTATTTCTTAAATATGTATAATCACAAATCATAATCATAATGCCGCAAATTTCGAGATCACAAAAACACAATGTGTATCTTCGACAGCTCGACTTAACTTTACTTCACTCGCTTGAAGACTTCCAGTCATAGAGTAAGATAATATATTATTTTACTCTTTGGTAAGTTACTTCCAGTTCCTAGTAGCGATACGCGATTGTTAGTGAAATTATCAAACTATTCGAATATGACATGTATCCGATTGTATTTGAATGACTATCGATGTGTATCACTAAATAATCGACGTTGGTCTATTATTAGACGCTAGTCGCCTATTTTTGTCAAAACTGTCTGTGCTAGTCTGATACGTTAATTTTAGATTGTTAATTGTTCACATAAAAATCTAACTTAATAGTTTGTACCGTTGGCCTATAATTGGTTATATAGACATGGTTGTCATCACTACCCATATTGACTACAGGCAACCAATAAAAATGCAGATTTCTTAAAGATAAAAATACAATTACTAATTTCTTACCCTCTTATTACAAAACGTAGACTAGCGATAGATCCAGTTTTAAACTTAAGTTTGTAATAAGAAATAGCGTTAA
>DWPW01000266.1:0-12710 GCA_018252015.1 Astraptes brevicauda
TGCACGGTACCCTGTAGATAGTTACTCGTGTAAATAACCTATTAAATTATAAGCCACGGCACATTAACCGCTTACCCCTCCATTACTCCGGTTTCTGCCTCACGCTTGATACTGAAATATATTATGGCCTTAACAAAAGCGTGTAATTTTCATGAATCTATAAAAATGTCCAAACATTTATATCAATTGTGATTGATTGGGTTTGTCGTGGTCGGGTCCGGTTTGCTTGATTGCTGTCTATGATTAATTATTTATATTAGAATTATATTCGTTTCGCCGTGCCCAGGTCGTAATTAGGTCGAAATAAAGGCAATAAGAGGAAAAACCATCCATCGTGATCTCTTACATAATTAATTATATCTATTCCGCGGCATTTTATTTTATGTTACGGAAGTAGCAAACGAGCATGCAGCCCATCTGGAGGTAATAGGCACTGCCGCCCATAGACATTGGTAAACAACTCAAGATAAGATCACAATCCCACCTGATGTCGGGCACAGATGCGTTGCTACCTCTGAAGACTAAGTTGTAACGACTCGAATACGTATGCCTTATCACACCCTTCAAACCAGAACACAGCAGCGCTTACCACTGCTATTATTAAGCCGCAATAAGTATGGCGGTGGTGCCGCCGGAGTCGAACCACAAAGGATTCCACCACCTTTAAATTTCTAGCATTGACGGATTCACGAGTAGAAAATACAAAAACGTATATTCTGCGGATAAAATTAAACCATGGATATGATTGGAACCTACTAGAACTTCTGATGAAGATAAAAATCTTGATTGTAATTCAGATACCGAATAATTAATCTTCAGTATGATGTAATTTATTATTATTTCTATTTTCTTTTAATTATATTGAATTTTCACCGAATGGATTTCGCTTACTTTTGTTATTTATCATTATATTTTAACCCGATATATAAATACTGATACTATATATACAATATACTCATATATATCTGATCTGATATATATATCTTTTTACAATATCTTAAATGATCTATTTTCTACAATAAAATACCAAAAAAATATTGACCTACCTGACAAAAGGTTTAAAACAATTATAAAACAATATTTGTACGACAAAGCTTACTACAATGTAAATGACAATTTGAATGAAAAATATGCATGGTGTGACGTAACTCCAGCTCCACAATAAATAATATACAAGGTAATTATAAGTACCTACCAATTGTTATACAACTTTTTTTAAAAAGATGCGATTATGCACAAGTATGGAGTATCTTTCGCCGCTTCTTCTCCATAACGAATAATCCTTCCGGAGCGGTGGTAGATTTTGACGTTCAAAAAGAGTTCTATATGAATCAACTTTGAATAAATGAGATTTGAAATTTGAATTTACTTATGGAAAATAAATAGAAAGTACATAATTATCTATCTGGGTATATCTATAATAAATGTCATACGTGCCGAGATTGGAAAACTCATACACTCGTTCTGCAGATCAAAAGCACGTGGCAACTGAGACTATGAAGATGTCGAGACGTTACACGAATATGATATACCCAGGGGGCCGATACACCTTGTGTGTACACGGTAACTGATTCTACAACATCAAAAACGATATAGTCTGTGTGTATACTCAAAATATGTGAATCAAGGCCGCATAACACCCTGTGACTGCAAACGGTAAAATTGCATTGTTACAAGGCGGATACATTCTGTGTGTGTACGCGGTAAGACAACTGACTACCAGACTGCCACATCTGTGTGTACGAAAACGTTAACAAAACGTCTGATTTCAACGACGTTACTTCATCGTGGCAGTGCAATGACGCATGCGGTTTCTACTGCTCCGTTATATGGCTGACGTATCTTACAATTACCGACTCGTCGTCAACCCATTATTGTCCCACTGCTGAGCACGGGTCGCCTCTTAAGTGAGAAGGGTGTAGGCCATAGTCCACCGCGCTGGCCAAGTGCAAATTGGTGGACTTCACAAACATTTGAGAACTTTTTTTTTTTTAAACTCTCAGGTGTGCAGGTTTCCTCACGATGTTTTTCTTCACCGTTAAAGTAAGTGATAATTAATTTATAATACGCACAAAACTTCGAAAAATCAGAGGTGCTAGCCTGGGTTTGAACCTCGGACCCCCCGACTGAGAGGCCGAGTTTCAACCATTAGGCTATTACTGCTGTCACAATTACCGGCTACGAGCTTACAACTTCAACTTTAAAGATGGTAGAACTTTTTGTGTAGACTCCGGCGGCACCACCGCCACACCTATTTCTACCTACTAACAGCAGTGTTAAGTGCTGCTGTGTTCTGGTCTGAAGGATGTGGTAAGGGAGACATACTTATTCGAGGACTTAAGTAGGACTATGATCTTATCTGGAGTTGACTACAGATGTTCATGGGCGGCAGTGGCCATTTACCATCAGATGGGCTGCACGCTCGTTTGCTAATTCCGTAACATAAAAAAAAAAAAAACTACTGCGCCTACGAATAAATAAAATATTGGATGTCTAAGAGCTACTTTATTTAACAATCCTTACAAAAACAAAAATGTACTTACATCTGAAAAACTTTACACTACATATCTTCACTTTAATACATATTTTTTATATTCAATCTTTATGTTTTTCCAAAGTGAATTAATTTGCAAATTTTAAAATGTTGCAAATTAATACCAACACAACTAAACGCCATGATACTCGTATAATGCCATCACTACATTAATAATGATTGGAAACGGCTTATTTGATGTGTCCTCAAATTTGTCTGCCACCTACAAATTTTATATAGTAATAGCTGATCCCCGCGGTTTTACTAGCGCTAAAGAAGCAAAAAGGCATACATTAATATCTGCCTAATATCATCCGACATTTCCGCCCGTGACGGCGGGTGCATGCGCGGGAAGCGCGAGCAATTGCTTTTTTCAAAAATTAAAATAACCTAAGTTACGCCTTAGACCTTCAGCTATCTCCCAGTGAAAGTCTCGTCATAATTGGTCCAGCGGTTTAGAAGTTTACTTCAGCCAAACAGACAGACAGACAGACAAAAATAAATTTAATTGTATTTTTCTTTTAAGTACCATGTATACTTTCATATGCATTTAGTAAAAATGTGATATTTTGATATTATATACAGACCCTTCAATTTTATTTATTTGTATAGATAACACCTTTCATTCGGATATATTTCTATATCGCTTGTTGTTTCATGATAAAGTTCCTATACTCCGATCTTCATATTCAAAACAAGGGCAAATAATACGTTTCGAGTTACCTTCAAGCTCAAGTTCATGCTGGGTCTATCATTACTTTCGAACACGCAATGATCCTTATCATCAGACGGCATTCAACAGCAATTTAGAATATTTAGAAACACGACAACAGTGTATATTGGGTTTTTATTCTTTTCCTTCAAGCACAAAGTGAGAAAGGGTTAAATAACGGCTCGTTGGTGTGGTAAGGAGTCTCCCTTACCACACCAATAAGCCATTGGAAGTTGGAACGATAAGTTGGAATGGCTCGGATTTGTGTACATCCAAGCCGTTCCAACTTAGTCCCCTGGGCTAACAACGCATCTGTGCCCAACAGTTTGGTCATATACCAGTAGGTGTATTGCATCCTTGTTTGCTTCTTAGTTTGCTACTTGTCTTTATAGATAAAATTAATATGGCTAAAAAAATCGATTTATCATCGATGAAAAAGGGTTTTTGTAAAACTTAAAAAACACGTTTACGCAACGTGTGATCCCACTAAAAGATGCGCCATGTTTTTTATTGTTTGAAAGTAGTAAATGAGCATGCAGTCTACCTAATAAGTGGCCACTGTAGCCTATGGATATCTGTAATCAACGCCAGATAAATTCAAACTCCTACTTAAGGTTGACCGCAGATGCCACCCCCGAGGACACAGACATCTATACATGTTTGTGTCTGACGACTAAGTTGGAACGCCTTGGATACGATTGTAGTATAATTCCGGAAAGTCCGGCAATAGACTGACGTGCCACTTGCACATCTAAGATTTATTAGATGCACATGTAACTCTAACAAATGTAAACGCAACAAAATTTTCCTTACCTCGTACAAAAAGTTTCTGTTGTTTACATCTTTTAAACAAGGAACAATATATAGGAAGAAATAATTTATATGCCAGAACAACGTTTGCTGGATCACCTAGTGTATACAAATAATTAAAATTGAAGTATCTGTTTGTAATGTCAAAATAACAACTTTTTACTCAATGCATATGAGAGTATACAGGGTACTTATAACAATAATACAATTATAAAGATTGTTGTCTGTTTCTCTGTTTGCCGGTCGGTTTATCGGTCTGTCTGTCTGTCTGTCTGTCTATTTTCCTAAGGTAATCTTCTAAACGGCTAAATCGATTTTCACAGGAATTTCCCTGAGAGATAGGTGAAGGCATAAGGCGTAACTTAGGCTACATTATTTTTTGCAAAAATTTAAATTTAATGTCTGTTGCTATTAGGTAGATTAATGTATTTTTACTTCTTTAGTGCGGGGGAAACCACGGGGATCAGCTTGTAATAAATAAATTAAGTTCTATTCACTACTGTTCATCACAGGTGCAGTAGCTTATAACCTAGCAAAAGTTTTCTTGTCAGTGAAGTTTCGTATTTGTTTATGACAATGAAGATTCTTTAATAAAACCGTAAGAAGTGTTTCGTTTCATTTTATTTGAGGTTTTTACTCTTAAATTATTTATGAATTTATTCTTGTTAACAAGTATTCGAACGGCGTCACACCGCCCACATGTAATTCAAAGTAATTCATTAATAAAGTCAACGTATAGTTGATAATTGAATTCGGCCTTTCCAGGAAAAGATGAAACTCGTATCATTAATTTTAGGAAATATGTGATTCATTTTCATAAAACTGGGTCCGCTGACATTTTGTAATTTAAATAACTGTAGGTATGCAGCGGCCATCATAATGTTTACCTAACTCCGTCAAAAGGTAGGAGACGTGTCTTCTCTCGCTTTTTATAAAAACATCTTAATGTTTTTCTCAGGAATATTTAAAAATATATTTTTTACCTAATCTTTTAACGAGTAAGATATGTTTCCTATCTTACTCGTCTGAAAATTTGTCAATAAAACGGCAAATAAGTCATTATTTAAATTTTATTTAAACCATAGTTTTAATACACTTTTACAGCAAAAGTTTTATATTAGAATTATGTTACTTAAGTTAACTTAAATAATAAATGTGACTTTAAACTTGAATGAACACGACATAGATTGAAATCAACCGATACTTGTTATTAGACTTTTTAAAGGATACAAGAGATATAGGTACAACGACATAGTCATGTGTTAAGTAGATTAAAATGACCATATAAGGAATATTCCATTTTAAATTTCAATTTATGACACAAATTATGTAACGTATAATTATTGCTGCGAGACTTATCTTATAATAATTTGAAATACATATATATTTTTAAAAATTCACACCGACCACTCATCGCAAAATTTTTGAAAAGCTATTAACACCTAACATTGATGAATATACCCGTAAAATAGTATAACACTGAATAATACTTCATAAAATTACGATATATAGTTATCTTAAATCTAAATTGATATGCCAGAGAGGTCAGTGGGGCTTACTTCATTAGCTGCCACTTTCCCGATATGTATCGTGTTGGTTTTTTATTAATTCCTCTTACTAGGAATTTTAACGAGATCTAAATAAAATAGGACACGTTATGTAGAATAGGATTTTAGGTGAATTTATAGATATGCCGATTTTAACAGTATTCGTAAAGTTATGAAACAATATACCAGTAATACCAGCCAGACAATTTTAGATTAGTAGCAGTTTTGAGAGTGGTAGAACTGTTTGCAAAAAGTTAACCTACTAAATACTCATTACAAGGCCCTTTTTATAGATAGATAGATAAGAGATCTTAAAGATAGATAGATAGGCAGGATAGTCCATAGGTATATGCTTACAAAAATTACTTCTCACGTCTGTTAGGGATATCGGCATCTCTATAACTCCACTTATAAACGATTATTATTTTAACTTGCATCAGATCGATTAAAGTAGGAAGCGATTAATTTTAATATGACGATAGAACAGTTACAATAAGACAATACAATAGAACATTTATATAGATAAAACATTTAACACCAAGAATTTGAATAAGAACATCTATAAAGATGATATAATGAAATTCCTTAATTATCAGGTTTGTCGACTCTGATTTCTACCAACAAATATGTTAGATACATGATATTATTATGTGCATGTGTAGTGCATTAATTTAAAACGTGTTTCAGTGTAATAGAGACAAAACTATGATTATCACACATTTTGACGTTTACGTACTTACAATTATACTATTTGTTAATAAATACATCAACGCGTGTAAATAGAATACAAAATAGGTATTCAATCTCGCGTCTTACACGCGTCAATTATTTGCTTTTACTTAACAATTACGAAAGGAAAATGTAAACAGACTTACACGATTTACACGTCTTTAGGTTGAACGTTATGCAATGTAACGTAATGTAAAAATAAAAATGGAAATGTAACATTACATTGCGTCGCGGATATTCCTAACCTGCTAATGTGCCTTAGGACATAAATTTAACGTCAATTGTATATTATTTCAAATTACATATTCCAATCAAAAATGATGAAGTATGTTTACATTCTCTTATATACACGTATCTATTAGAATTCTACACACATTCATTATTCATTCAAAATTGGAATGACATAAATAGGAAATATATACGTGGTTATCACATAATAAGCTTTATAATATTAAACTTGTATATATATGTATAATATTCTTAAATATAATTATATAATTCAGACTAGGGGATATGTTTTTGGTTACAATGATATCACTTATATACGGATAATTTGGATATTACTTAAGATAAGGATAATAACTTAAGAGCTATACCTATACGCACAGCGATTTGTTAAAAATCCTGCAGAAATAACATTTAAACATGCAATATCAGAAAAGACAATATGTTTTGCCGAATAAGGCAGAACGCAAGTCTAGCAAATTAAATTTTGAAGCAAATAAGTTTAGAGTCACATTTATTACTCATCTAAAAGACTATCCATAGAATCTACACCAAATGTAACGAAACAATATAATCTAAGGAAAGCGGGAACCCATAAACTACATGATATTGTTAAATTTGTAAAAAGAAATCAAGCCATGAATAAAAGAAAGGAACAGTAAGGAATAGAAAAGATAGAAAAGAAGAATATGTAAATTATAAAAGATGCATTTATAAAGATCAAGAAAATCACCATTGAGACGCTACTACTTCTATGATTTCAGAAGTATTCAACAATATGAAAATAAAATGTACCTAACTAAATGTAGGTATTGGTTAGATCACGTCAGCAAAGCAAAAGACTTAAATAACTGCTGCAGCCAATAAAAATACCAGGAAACCTTAGAAATAACAAAATTCTGGATTAGCTAAGTTCATACCAAATAACCCACGTAAATTGGCATAATTACAACGGTCGAGTTCAAATGAATCTATTTCAAAATGTTTACATTTGACATTTAACGTTAATAATGCATTCTCATTGTTAATGACAGTGTACAATGCGTTTTTTATTCGTTCAAAAAGCTTGATCGTAGTTAACTACGTCAAAATTTATCTGATCTGCTTGACATGTCCGGTAAGTATTTGATCAACGGCTTACTTCGATTCGTACTTTTGCACTACACTATCAGTATACATAATGTTTGAACCGGAACTGACTGACGGGTGACTCATACTAATAAATTCTCGAAAATGCGAATCTGCTCTAAACAACTCGTGCGCAGCTAGAACACTTTCGCATAATACAAAGTTATAAGATGAGCATACAATCCACCTAATGGAAGGTTCCCATGTATAACTCGTCAACTCCAGATAAGATCTTACAATAAGTCAGCTACATATGTGTTCTTATGTGTTGGAACATCTTTTTGAAGTTTTTTCTCTTACAATTTTTAAATCAGAACACAGCAGAGCTTAACACTGGAATTGTAAGACAGACGGTACTTCAGGATCAAAACACGAAGTCGAAGTACTTTTCTATTTTTTAGTACTTTACTATTATAGCAGTTTTACTTCAGATATGCTCATACACCGACCCTAAATCCATTAGTAGTTGAATCTAAGAACTTTTAATATAGTGTCATATTCGTTAAGTTCTGATAGTCTCAATACAAGTGTATTATTACGAGTATATTCGTTTTTACTCAATAAAATGTGCTTACGTATGAGTCTATCACAATTTCATGTCGATATTTTTGTATATAACTTCAAAAGGTTTACGACGTGTTTCTTTATTAAGGCAAACCTCAGCAATGAATGAAAGTTGCTGCATTTCCATATTAATTAAAACAGTGAACTCTTTGAATTTGAAATACAAATCGATTCAAAACTGTGCATTTCCAATTTATTAAACATTGCTTTTCTTTGCAATTTTATGGTCTTTATGTTTATTTTAATATAATTTTTAGAATCTTTATCTCAATGTCGGAAGTTTTAATGTCCTTATAGATATTCGATATAAGTTCATCATTAGTTATTATATTAAGATTCTCGATAAATTTGTCGTTTTCGATGCCGTGTGGATTATTAGCCAACTTACTTAGATCACCTGGCAAAAACTTTTCCATTAATTTATCTAACACTTATTTACCTATATCTAGACTACATCAAATCGAACATCCAGGGGCTCTACATCTATTTGATAATACCATTTTAATTACAAACCTAAAATTACCTTTCCTACACAAGAGGTAGCACAAGAAGGAAATTCCGAAATCGGTATATTTGAAAGTAGATTAAATGCACGAATGTAAATATAGAATAAATACTTCGAGCCCCATATAATTACTAGCGTAGAGTATTATAATATAATAGTCAACATGGTAAATGCATAAAAGCTTACTAGTATAATACGTGTACAGTATTCGTAAAGGCAGGGGTAAACGATAAAAAATATAAGAAGTTTTGTTTACAATTAGGTTTAGTAAATTTAAAAACCAAAATATTATTCGCGCTTGTTGTCTCATAGCTCGTTAGTTCCAAATTTAAAATGCACTAAACAAATACTCGTGTATTTGTGTGTCGTGTAGTATCGATTTCAACTTATACCTTGCTTGTGAATTTTGTAAGACTAACAAGATAAATCCAGGAGATGGACATAAACCTCTTCCTGCCAAATTATTCATTTACTGATGTTATCAACGTGCACAAGGATTTCTGACTATGCAAACCCTTCACAGGGAAATTCAAGTCCTACGTTGGACTTCAAAGGGCATTTGGATGGATGGATTAGCAATATTCCTGTAGCCTCAAATGCTAACGGCTCGGTCATCTGCATCCCATTAGTAAATTACAAAGTAAGGCATACCTACCTTAACGTTGTTCTAATTTAAAATTACGCATGTATCACCCTAACTTACGCGATATCTCGTAAAAACCATCTCCTTCGTATCACAAATCCATTCCAAAATACTACTAATTTTATCATCAGCTCAAATTGATATGTATCGTATTTTCCACAAAAACCATCACGTTATATCGAACAAAACGTAACTACAAGGTTGCGAAGGATTCGCATGGAGCTATCCGGCCACAGCTAGCTCCAATTGGGCCTTCGTGCTAAACGAAAGGGGAAGAGTATTCAAAATAGTCGTTAACAGTTAACGTTGAGGCGAATTCGTCGCTCTAGAACCACCTAGCAAGAACAATGAAGAGCGTATTAGTGGCTATGAGCGGGCAAGTTCTGTGGGCGCTAGACAGTCCGAAGATTGGTTTCCTCTTGCAGCTCATCTTTTCCAGTGGCATCTTGGCGACGCTGTATTCACGATGCTCTGGCATCATGGTGCAGACAGTGCGTTTCTTTTGCATCATCTCGTCATCGCGGTCGCGGAGACCGGCTAGCCAAGCCTCGTACCATGCCAAATCGCAGTCACAAATAAGGGGGTTATCTAATAAAATAACAACAAACAAATTATATAACTATTTCTACTTACATTTTGATACGACAGTATTATATGTACTGTCTTTAATTTCATTGTAGCCAGATAAGTTACTTTCATTGTAAGTCTCGTGTAAAATTACTCGATATTTAGAAGTTCGTTCGACAAGTTAAAACTTATTACCGTTTATGATTCAATGTCTCGTATGTTCAAATTTTAGTGCTTTTGAGTTTATTTGGATCGTAAAATATAGTACGGATAGATTTGTATATAGGTATACACATAGACTATAAAACTAAAATTTTAAATGTATAAGTACTCGTATTATATTGATTAAAATATTTTAATTGCTTAACAATTTATGCTTTTGGTAGTATGTTGATCCTTACCCATTATGTCAACCACCCGCAGAGTGTCTAGTATGGGTTCCATGATCTCTTCAGGAATGTGCTGCAGCTTGTTGTTCTGTAGATTCAGCGTTTCCAAGGAATTTAGATTATCGAAACCCATGGTCGGTAGCTGATGAACCCTGTTTAAAGAATTAGTAGTCTCTTAAATAGCAGATTAGTTGATTTACCAGAACTCAAAGTTATGGTTAATGAAATGAATGATGTCATTCATTTCTTATTTTTTAGAGTATTAGTAGGATAGGAAATAATAAGTAAAGTTATGGTAATAACCGTTTTAAATGAGAAAATCAGTATTATCGACAATCGTATTTACGATTAGAGCTCAAATCTTGACAAGTCTTGCAAGTTGCAATCTTGACGAACAAGAAAAAATTTACGGAAATTTCTTTGGTTTTCGATATAAATGAAAAACTGTAATGACTCTTATATAGCAATTAACGCAATAGTTGATAAACCATACATTAACTATACAACATAAGGTTAAGTTTGTTTAGTTAATCACTCAACACTCCGTTCAAAGGGCATTTGGAAGTGGCCCAAATATTGATTGAGACTACAAGTTGTCTCAATCAATCAAATTACAAGACTTTGAACCCTCAATAGATGAAACAAAAGGCAGAAACAACCCCAAAAATTAATCTAAATTAATCAAACACCAACACCGCGGCGGCTCGCAACAAAATTAATCGTAAATTCGACTGTAAAGTTGAAAACATTGTACAGAGGGTAAATAAATTCAGAATTTTATTATCTCGTAAAATTGAAATGAATTAATATCATTTTGAGAGAAGTTTAGTATTTCAAGTACAATTGCTATCAAAAAATAAGCGTAATCATTCTTTTTTAATTTTGACAATAGAAATTGCTTCAAAAATTTTAAGATTCCAATGTATAGTATATTTTCTTTTTAAAAAATAAATAGAATTCCAGGTCTCGTCAAATCTCAATAAAAGCTGTGTGAACAGAAAGCAGTAACACTTTATCGCATTTTAGATTCTGTTCAAGACACCATTTCACACTATTAAAATGAATAATTTGAAATTTAAGACGATTTGCGCTTATCACATTTATTTATCGACGAACTTCCATCTCACATCTTCGCTCATAATATTATCTCGCAAACTTTCACTTCTCGTGAAATATGAGCTGACTGACTTTAAGTGGGCTCGTAAAGATCTGATCTACAAGCTTGAACAAATCATAAGTACGCACGTATACTCTCATAATTTAGTCAACGTTGTTTTCGTCATATATACGAGTACAGATATTAATAAATACCAATTTTATTTCTATTATTTGCAAGTGAATTTCAGTATTTACTAAAAGTCCACCATCAAACATACTAAATTACTGTCAAAATAACTAAAAAGTTATATAGAACTAATATTTGATTCACTAGCACAGACTATTGACGTCTTCATCATCAATCATTTAATTTCACAAATTATTCATATACGTAGATTTTGTATTATTTTTTTATGTTCCCCTTTCTAATCAATACGCAGAAATGAATTTCTGTGGCTCTTGATGCAAAGTACCTTTTAAATATTATAGTGGTATTTTCGCCGGCAATGTGCTAACAACTCCATCTAGTGAGGAAAGCAAATACTATGAATTGATTTAGGAGAATGACATTTTTCATGAAGCCCAACCACAGACATTTATTTCAACATGTCAGTGAGTCCAACTAATTAAAAGGATGATTCAAGTTTAATGTGGAAAACTATGGAACAATGGATGTTACTAAACCACCATTAATTTTTTTGTGAAAAATACTTTCAGCATAGGTGGACAATTTGAAGTTAAAAAAGATATTATTTCAGCGCATGACTTCCCACCTTATCTTCCTATTAGAACACTATACAATTTTGTTGATGATATTTAAATCTCACTTACATATTCTTTTGCAGGTTGAGGAAAGTAATGGAATCACCGTAGCCAGTAAAGGCATCCTCACTGATGTAAGTAATGTTGTTGGAGCGCAAATCAAGATGGCGGAGACGATGTAGCGGTCGAAGAGCCTCTGACGGGATCTCGTGTAGACGGTTGTCACCCAGACGAAGATATTGTAGATTTTCTACACAGAGTTATCATTAATGATTTTAACAAACTGATATTTATTTAATTCTCCGTTTTAATTATTTTGATTCTGGTTATAACTGCCAGCTGTTATGTGTTTATTATTATTTGCGTTTAATTTTTTAGGACGGTGACATTTAGAATAGCTTCGTATTGACCAATTTCAATTAACACCATTTGATTTAAATTTATATTAGCAACAAAATTAATACCAAGTTATTATATTTTAATTATACAAATGTTTAC
>DWPW01000267.1:0-12710 GCA_018252015.1 Astraptes brevicauda
CTTATTATGGTCTGGAAAGTGTGCATTTATACTACATTGTCTTAAAGCCTTCAGTCAACTTGTCTCGTTGGCCTGACCCGAGAGGTCATGCATTGTAGGTACCCGTAATAAGATAAGTGATACATAAAATCTTATTACTAAATACATTCATAGAGTTGATGTTTAATATAGGATTTTCTATAATATAATAATAATAATATAATCTTTGTTTCGTATTAAATGATAACATAGAAAAGTTTTCTTATACAGTACATAGTTAGGTGAACTTAATGTAAGTGTTGCCACTGTAACCATTTTCTATACATCATAGTTACAAATTATTCTTACATAATTTGCCTTTAGTAAGCATTTTTATTGAAAGAAAAAAGGAGTAAAGAAGTCATAAATATTTAAAAATTATATACATAATATGGCAAATGTTTACAACTTTTAAAGGTTTTAATTTTTATGCATTTATGTAATCTGTGTCATTATTAAAACAGTGTTTCGAAGTTATAAAAATGTGTTGATTTACTTTCATAGGATATTGCAGAAAATACTTTTTAAATTAGGTATTCAGAAAAACTTTTCTATAAGAAATACCTATTTTGAAATCATAATAGAAATTTGTGCAAACATTTCAACAACGCAATCCTGATTGGAGGGCAATGTCCATAAAATTTGAATTCAATTGATGCATCAGACAATTTGTACCGGATACTTTCCGAATCACTCAACCAATTAAAGGGGTATTAGCGAATTGAATGGTGTGTATCAATAGGACGCCATTGTTATGGGTCGCACGGCCCATTTGACCTGCGTTATCAATCGGTAACATGCGGGCCCAGGTCATTGCTCTACCTTTGAATTGTTACTTGCAGAACAAATGTTTATCTATCACGAGTTCGATATTTGCGATTGGTTGTTTTGGACTCTTCTAGATGAACTGGATCAAGCTATAACCAGCATTATGTGAAGTATTTATTAAAGAAAACCTGTAATATACTGGTAGATTGGTAAATAAAATGTGAAGGAAACAAAATTGTTGTTTTACGTAGTATGTGATTGCTTTATGTGTATTTAAAGTTCGTTATATTGTTATCTCTATCTCAGTGATGTGAAAGTAACACTGAAACACTTGTAACACTGAATGTATTTTTAATAAAAACTTTGTAACTAAAAAAATATTTACTTAATAATTCACGTTTTAATTTTCTTTTAGAAAATGCATCTCAAACAAATGGAAAACACATGTATACTCCATACAATATTAAAGATATCTGTATCTTATAGATATCTTTAATTTTTGTTAAAAGATTAATCCACAGCTACCAAATATCTAAACGTTAAAAAACTATGCGACCAATGGCTAAAGTGGCTATTCGTCAAAACATCGGGACTCGGCTAATCGATTTTTTCCCGGTATTAAAACCCAGGACCGGTTCCGTGGGGTCTTAATGCGCGTCTGTTGTTTTGTTTACCTGTTTTTAACCTTTACTCGACGCCATGCTTTTTTATTCCTTACGAATAACTTTACTTTAAATGTTGTAAATGTGTTTCGTTTTTAGGACAGTTACAAATTCACTTAATGTAAGTTATTATTCTTTTCGAATCTTATATGTACGAACAATTTTATTTTATATTATTTTTAGCACGAAATGTCACTGAAATTACAAGAAGTTCTTACACTACACGTTTAAAAATAACATATCAACAAGTAGGTATTACATATCTCGGAGAAGTCGTGCTCTACTCTGCATTGAAAGTAATACTACGTTTTTACTATTTTACTTATGAAAGATTACCTACATACGTACCTACATCTAGGTTTACACGATGAAAAGCACTTTACTTATAGGTAGGTATACATATTGGGGCTCTGGGTAAAATTAAATTTTAGGACAAACAGGCTCTTTTACTTTCAAGTTATAGTGAATCATGACGCCGATATATAAAAAAAACAATATAAGATACAATTTCACAAATAGGCTGTCATCGTAAAACATACGATACATATAATACAGTTTTCTCTTAACTACGTAATAACAATACTTCCGCCTCAAAACAATACATTTTCCCACAAAACCCGTTTATCAAAAACAGTTTAGAACTTCTTTATATTTCGTTTTACAACTAACCTTTAAATAAACTTCATCTAACACATAATACTATCAGATATTACATAAACAGCTGTGACTGATCGTATTTCGCATAAAATTTTAATTTTACCGTGAACCCTTCGGCAGCTAACAATTTTATGTAACTTTACTCAACTATTACTTACAGGTTATTCTTCGTAGGCGGCTACGTAACAGGTCACAATTATTTTAAATAGCTCATTGTGGTAAATATAGCCTTTAACATTGTTTACATTAAAGCAAGTATCTACTTAACAACGTACAAAATGTTGATGTGATCAAATAATGGTAATTGCAGTATATAAAGAGACAAAAACTACTTGATTGTGTGAGTTTGGTTGTATAAACCACCATTCTTTTAAAATTGATCCATTACGCTGTTTTATTAAGATATTTTGTAATAAGTGAATATTTGATGATGTTATTATCATTCATACTAAGATAATTTGGTAACATTGAATTGAACAGCATGATATGTACCGTAATGAACCATTTATTGTATAAGGTTTCTTTGTACCTGCTATTAGGTTTTGGGCGTTTATGATGCATTCAAAAAAACTAACAATACGCTTATCGTGATATTCGGCTTTAAATATATAGTTTTCTGTCCATTATGGCAGTAGTCGGTAACCATAATATTGAATATTATTTAGTATTAACGAATACCAGAAACAAACAGTACAAAGCAAAGTCGGTTTAAATTCTAAGAAAGTCGTGCTAGACGTAATCCGTCTCATTAGCTTAGACAAAATTTAACCGTTCGCTTTCTTTCTTTCATAACTGCAAAGACAACGATCGAAAGATCGAACTTACAATGGTTGTACATAAGCCGATGACATCGTCTTCGCTTATCGACCATCATAGCTGAATCACTGCCCATACAATTCTGTTAATTATTATAATTTTCGTAGTCAAACTCATCCGCGCGATAACTCGTCTCGTGGAGTGAAAGTATTCTGGTTTCGATAATCACACGGTCGCCCATAGATGCAAGTTCAATGCCTTGATTATGACTGTTATTTAAATTATATTCTTTTGGTTTCTTACGCGATGAATGGGTACAGGTGGGTGCTGTAATATACGTAACAGACTGCAACGCTGTACTGTTCGTGACACGCGATTTCCATTGCGATGTCAGTTGGTTTCCTCATCAAAGATCCGGTTGTAATTTATTTTTGTTGTCGATTCTACTGTTCGCTGGTGAGCCCGTTTGAAAACGCTTCAGTGATCAATCGAGATGGCACAGAATACATAGTTAAAGAAAACTCACGCCCAAACGCGGCATCGATAAGCGCACGATAAGCTAATTACGCTACGTGTTGGTGTGGCTGCAAAAACTACAATCCGATTTAATCTGATTGATTATCACGAAGTTTCGATTATGTATCTGGAGCATGGTGTGCTCGCAATGTTAATTTGTCGGTAAAGTTGGACAGTTAGTCGCCTTATGTAGAAACTATTGGTATTCATCGTAAGGTATGTCGGCCAGTGGGACCGAACTCGATGTAGTATTTTAACGCTATTGCAACCGCGTGAGGAATTCAGCTTTACGACTTTTCGTGACTAAATTATTTTCTCATGACATTTGAAACGGCTACAAATTGAAAGCCTTTACAGCAATAAAGACTACTTGATAACACTGTATCGAGATCTAAAGTTAATTACCTATTATAAATCTATTAATCTTTATCATGTTTTAATTTATTTCCTACGAGTTATATTTTAATTACATTCTGAATAATAGCAGAACAAATTATAAACTGCTTTACCTACACGATATGTAAAGGTGATATTTGAAGTTAGATTCTGGCGGCACCGCCGACACCTATTATTGCCTAATTACAGCAGTGTTAAACGCTGTCGTGTTCTGTTTTGAAGGGTCTGGTAAAGAAGACGTACTTGTGCGATGCGTTTTAGTCTATTGGGGTAGCAACGCATCTGTGGCCGGCCTCAGGTAGGACTGTGATCTTATCTGGGGTTTTTATAGGTGTCTATGGGCAGCAGTGGCCACTCACCATCAGGCGGGCTGTATCCTGCTACTTCGATGCTCGTTTGCTACCTCCAAAACATAAAAAACACGAAAATCCGTTAATAAGTTGTAAATTTTTAATTTCAAGAAGATTAAATGAAAACTTTCAGCTATTTATATATCTCTAGTGATTTACAACTCCGTTCCATCTCAGGTATTCATGGTCCATCGTAAAGAGATCTCCACTTAGCTGAGAAACCGTCAACAGGGCTTCAGATTAGATCGTACTATTGCACACGGCACATGTAACGGTGTTATTGTGGACATTCACCGTATGCTGAGATAACAAGGTTAACGGAGCGCCCCCGAGTCATACGAAATGTTATTACTTGTGTCTTATGGAGTGGATTTGAAATTCTAAAGGTAAGTGAAAAAAGTTGTTCTAGAGATAGAGCCTGTGACAGACTGACAAAGAGCGGAGGCTTAATAATACAGTTCTGTTTTTACCTTTTGGATAAAAACACTGAAAACCATTAATCAATTAAGTCAAATTTAAATCATATTTCTGTCATAATAAAAGTTGCACAGTGATACAGTTGAAAATCGAAAATGCTTTTTTCTCGTTTATAACTGTGTTACCCTGTAGTTAGGAATAGAACTGGCAAAATAATACTTAGCAATGTTATATTATTTCAAGTTCACGTTTTATTTGCACGAATCACGCCATCGAAACATGAAAGAATGCAACATTACGTTAGAATTACATACCTTGCTTTGTTTACGTAAGCAAATGGGAACCTGGGTGTCGTAAATACTACATTTCTGCTCTCCATTATCATTTGACATGACGGGTAAATCACAGTTTCAACTCCATACACTTATACGAAGCATTCCAACTTAGTCCTCAGGGAGTAAAAACGTTTCTGGGGGTGCTAGCGGATTCCAGAATGTTCGTTCTTGCATGAGTTTCCGTAAGTATGCTTTAAAGAAAACATAACATACCTTTTTTGTTGACAAGGGGGGGAAAACTTCAAAAGGTGTCTTGGGAGAGATACCGGGTTATGTGGGATTTTTACCGCACCCCTAGATGGTCTTTCTCGGCGTTACGTAGATGACCTAGGGATCTCCAACGAAACGCAACAAGAGTCTTCTAAACGCGTGGCCCCTGTTGGGCATTACCTGGGAGAAAAATGATGCTCTTGAAGACGTTCGCAGGCTTACGACTGTATGCGGCCACACGTACTGTTGTCTTTCTCGGGGTCGCTGACTAGGCATTTCGTTTCGACCTCTCATTTTGCGCCCGCGACCCGGTAGCCTCCTTTTAGTCTCCTCTTAGAAGACAGAGGATACCGTAGCTCTATTTCGAGACTTCAGGGACAAACATAACATACCTACTCGTATACAGAGTGAATTTTTCAAGTGAGTGTGGATCGGGAAATCCGAAACTATAAAGTATAGCGAAAATTACTGACAGGACTCACCAGACCGATTTTGATAAAAAACTAAAACTGCATAATTACCTAACCTACCTAAATGTATGGAAAAAATCTACCTAGAGCATGCATCAGTTGTGATTGATGTGATTTGAAGCATGTTTGCGTATATTTTGCTTACATTATAATTCTATGCTGTACTGATTTTCACGTTATTTGTGTACAATCTTATTACATTGTGTATTGTTCTTTATCTATTTTATTTCTTGTAACGATAGTTAATAATATCAGGCGTTACTTTGCGGAAATCCATTCTATTAAGTTAGGATAATACTACTTCACAAAAATCCGCTTACCAATAGGTATAATGGTATATATTTTAATTCATGCAGTGTTAACCGCCTTCCGTGCCTCAAAGGAATAAAAAATACACGACCATACATACCACCAACACGTGTTTCGTTCCAAAATGGAGCATAATCATGGTAAGTTGACCATATGATGGTAAGTCGATAACTTGCAACGTCTAACGTTGTGTCGTCTTGTAACATATTGATCGTCAAGGGATAATTCGAACGAATCCAATGGAAACTAGAATAATCATCATTATAAATCGTTCATTTTTTATTAATAACACTATGTAAGCTTGACAATAGTTGCCTAAGAAATTAATAAAGTCTATTGACAAACAAAAGATAATATTGTTAACTATTTCATCTTAACCTATTTATATGTAGATTTTCAAACCTTAGTTGTAATTAAGCAGGTAATTAGTCAACAGCATCTGTAGTACATATCAATATCCTACTATAGTCGTACTCTTGATTGGATTAGCTGAAAGTAGACTATGACCTATTTGCCTATTTCCATTCGTGGTCGCTAGATATTGTTTCCTATTTAAGGCGTTTCCTTATTCCAACAGGTCACTGCCGTCCAATTAGCCTTTAATTTCTACCTAATTGATATAGCAGCTTTGTTTCCATAGATGCGTGACTCAATAGTCGCTTTGAATTCAGTTAAAACCCTGGCTTTGTCTGAGTCTATTAATGGTTAATTTTATACATAATATAATTTATATTTTTATTTTTTGGTTTGAATGTGTATGACTTACCTTGTAGAGAGACAGTTCTCCTCCTGGTATTAACTTAACACATAATTAATAGCGGCGGTTAACACAGACGTCAATGAAATCGATATCATGTTTTAAATTTTATTTGTTTCATTTTTCACTCACAATATAAAATAAAGATATAAAAAATATGCATATTCCCTATGCAGGTTTTATATATTTTTACCTGACTGCGTCAGAAGGAGGGTCATGTTTTTCGAGCGTATGTATGTACTCGTATGTCCCTTTCTTTGGCACACCCTACAGGCCAAACGGCTTGACGGATTTTCACATACATATGAGGTGCCAATACAATTGTCGCGGTTTTCATAGTAACATAGGCTATACAATTGAAAATATTATGCCTGCGAACGGAGAAAAAAGGGCAGGGATGGGGTGAAATATTTTTGTATCATAACAATACGGGTATCACCTGAGTATGGGTATCAAAGTCAATTCATTTTAACTAGTCGGGTTTCTTGCTTTTAAGATAATCCCTTTAATTAATTTAAAGATAAGTTTTTAAAAAATTAAAAGATTTTTTTTAAGAACACGGCTATTTTAGATGATTTTTTTTTTTATAATGTTTATTTATTGTTTATTTTACTGTATATATAAATTATGTTAATATAGAATTAATTTTGTAAATATTATATCGTTCAATAAATATTGTATTTTTTGTGTAGGTTAGGTCTAAAAACAAAGAACAAAAGCCCGATAAATCGATAATATTCGACCAAACTAGAAGGGATTGTTTAGTTTCAACAAAAAAGTACTCCGGCTTAGATATCTTGTCCCTTATCACACCCAAAAAACAAACTTTTAAAAATTTTATCTTAAATTGACGAGTATATTTTAATGTATTACCGTATTCACTGTACTATGAAGGATTTTGCATCTGTTATTACGAAAAAACAGGTATTGTGTTGGTGATGCCGAAGTCGAACCTTACAGGGTTCTAGATTGATGTATGTAATTCATGTAATTAATGTAGTGTGTAGTAATGTATTTCAAGTCTTAGAAGGCAGATACATAATTATAGTGTCAAGTTTTAATCAGCAACATGTTTGCGACCGACCTCAGTTACCTGCTAATATAATTATAATCTTAATCATAATAAATTAATCAATTTATTACTCAATTGCGAATTAATTGAACAATAAATCTGCTTTTAGATTGTGAGACAGATTCTCATTACTGTTTATTTAGAGCAGTGCGCCCAAGGAGTTTCGATGAAGTGCAAAGTTTTTCAATTAGGGCGCACCTGGCGAGTTCTATTGCGTTGTATACTTTACTGCCAGTTCAAGTGGCTGAGGGTTGAAGGTGCTATCGACACGTGTACCTCTTTAAGATTTGATAAAATTAAAAACTCTTGTAGTAGGTTACAGCTACGGTATCCCCTGCCTGTCGTAAGAGGCGACTAAAAGAGCTAAAGCCCAGAACCGTCCAGACAGCAATCCCGAGAAGGACGGCGACAAGTGTGGTTGAATGGCGTCGTAGACACCGGCAGGTGCAGGAGGCAGTTACACGTCCCCCAAGAGATGAGCCCGTGAGGGGCGCCGCGCTAGGGGGCGCATGTGCGTTTCATTGGAGATCCCGGAGTTATCCTTTAAGCGCTGAGGAAGACCACCGAGGGGGTTTTAGCGGGTAGAAATCCTTCACAATCTGGAGAGACTTCCAAGGTGTCGGTGTACCTTTTAAAGGTTTCCCCAGTAACAGCCTAACGGTTGAAATCTCCCCTCGATCGGAGAATCCGAGGTTCAAATCCCATTGTACCTCTGATTTTCTAAAATTATTATCACTTGATTTAAGGGTAAAGAAAAACATTGCAGAGGAATCTTGCATGCCGGAGTTTTTTAAGAAAAAACTTTGGAAGGTGTGTGAAGTCTACCAATTCGTACTTAGCCAGCTCGGTAGACTGTAAAGTAACTTATATATACCAAACGGTAGACTATGGACTAAATTCACACAATTGTGAGAGAAAACCGGTGCGTAGCAGTGGGACCGTGACGTACTGGATGCATACGTTTTTTTCTGAATATATACTATATGTATATAATTTCCAAATCTCTAACAAGCCCTGGATGTGTTTACACATATCCATAACATTACTATTAAATCTGTCAAATATTCAATTTGATCAACTTAAAATATTTCATACGGAACATAAATTTTCCTCGACAACCATATTTCCCCAAAACCCAGCGAGAACCCTTTGCGCGGCGAACCGGCCTACATCCAAATTCCGGGATTACACTAATTCAATATTCCGTCCCCTTATCACTGGCTACAAGTAACACATATCACGCTTAAAATACTTCAAACATACCTATAACTAAGATCTATATACCCAATATGCATGTGTATAAGAAATATGACTATGTGAATAAAAACGAGCTCCAACATTTGAAGCTCCTATTAAACTAAACTGACTACGCTTTTAACAGAATATTTATTTGAAAATACAAATAGCTTTGTGAACTAAATTGTTTCAGTGCACCCCAGTGCACGGTGCTTTATTGTGTATACCGCACACCTACCTATTTACTGATTAAAATTTAGTTCTGTCTGTTTACACGAGTACCTATTACCTTTAAATATAGGTATTCAACTATTTACCTATTCCCACAATGACATGGTAAGCATAATAAAGCCGGTTTTATCTACTGGTTTCTGAATAGAATTATATGCAATGTATTGTAGTTAATAATGAATGCTCTGATTATTTTAATATGAATAAATTTCAAGTTTCAAATCTCAAACCACAAACATCATTAAATAAAATTAATTATTTACAAACTCAGTTGGATAAAACGTGTAATCCGCTACTTGACCCTAATCTGTGTTCTTTGAGCGGCCGAAGCGGAACAAAGTATAAACAAAAACAAGCAAAGACAAGCACATCGGGGCACATTAAGCAAAGATCAAAGAGAATCTCGTCCAAACTGTCGGGATAACTCTGTTTATCATTAAGAGACGGGTTGTGAGTTAAGGGCTATCAATCTCTAACGTAGGTTTTCATAAATGCGATTTTGCGATTAAACTTATCTAATTCCTACATTTTTTAGATAAAATAAGGGTGGATCGATCACCTGACGGAGGCAGTAGTAAATTATTGGCTTCAGAAGACATAGGACTGGTTGGAGTGTCGCCAATTAGGGAAGATATACGTCTAGCAGTAAATCTTAAAATGCAAATAGATGAATCGAAAGAAAAGAACTTAAGAACAAAATAAGAAATATATATATTAATATGTGAAGCGAAAATTTGCGGTAACATTTTTCGAATACAGCGTGCACGGAGATGTGTGAGATTAGGCATACGATAAAGTTCACGCAGAGAAGTTTGTATAATTGTGTTACAAAATATATATTAAAGGGCACTAGTTTATTTTTGAGTCATAAAGTAGGTATTTATCTACGGGAATTATTATTTATTGAATAGTAATTATATCAATCGTTCGCTTGTAGTCACCCTAAATGAGTTTCGTTTGATAACGCTTTGTAAATCCTTGTTCGGTGAGCTTGTCCCGCGAACTGAATCTATTATAAAGAATAACCTTCCTCGGGTTAGAGATTAGTTAAATTAATATAATACAATTAAGGTATACAATATGTGAGATGTATGTATGTATGACAACAATTTAAAGTCTTTTTAAATCTACCAATTTTAATAAATTAATCTAAGGTTCATAGATTCACGGTCCGCCATGGAAGTCACATCATCTGGGTTCCCGTGGACAGCGCTCCCGACGCGTGCCATCCGCGAATTCAGCGATCCGCTTTTATTGCAAAACATTGCTACAGTTCACGTATGCAAAATTGGTTGGGCTTTCACAGACGCTGCTATCGAGGTAGGGTTGGCGATGATACGCGACAATGATGCAACGTAACACAATGCATAACAATGTAAATGGGGTCAATTGTAATTTTATGCTCGATATTCTAGATACAAACCTCGTCTCCACTAAGTTATTTTTTAAAATGTATAGTCATAAAACAATCAGCTTTATGTTGAAAGAAGAATCTCCAGGAAAACATAATGACTAAGTTTTTTAAGTTTTTATATTTTTTCAGAAATCGTGTTTGGTCATTGTGGTATACAGTGTAAACCTGGCAATATAAATCCAAACAACAGAGATGTAGTGAAAGAAACTCAATTGCTTCAACATGGCACGATTTCTGCTCAGTCTACATTTTGGAGATTTAATAAATATTGGGGATAAACTCTGCCTGCGGTATTGGGCGGGCGATATATTACGTCGTGTTGCGACAAATTGCGGTGGAAACGCGCCGGTTTATTTCTGTCGGGGTGAGAGCGTGGGGCGCGGGGCGCGGGGCCGACACATCGCGCGGCCGCGTCGCGTCTGATGCCTGACACATCGCGTCGTTGCATCCGGACACATCGCGGGTGACATGCTGCGGGCTGTGTAAGGCCGTCGTAATCTATCGTTCTGATGCAACCGGGTGAGGCTGAACCATTGTATACTATATTTTAGCCAAACAATTTTAAATTTAAAGCAAAATTTAAGCCGTGTCTATTGAATAGGCCATGCATTTATGAGTTACAAATCTCAATAAATATTAATTATTTAGCAAATATTTATTATTAATTATTCTCTGTAGGAGGCGTTCACCTGCAGAGGGGTTCTTGCAGACAAACAAATAAATATAACACACGCATTATAGGATTATTATATAAAATAAATTGCTACTATTAACATTTATATATAAGCCAAATAATACTAACATAGAACTAGACTAAATAGAAATTAAGTTTTTTAGTTTTTCCTCTTTGTTATCTGCAACGAAATAAAAGGCATTTTTATTTACATTCTAAATTATTATTAGTCGCATTGATATTATCGTGAAATATAACAAAAATATTTAATACCGCAATTATAATCCTAAGTGTAAATGCAAGTGAAGTAAATCTAAATTTCCGAGTATATGTGCAAATAACTAAACACAAATGTGTACAGAGTTCGTAGTTTATGTTATCTAAATAATCAACAGTCAGTCAACCGACAAGAAAGTTTTAACCATATTGCTTACTCAGTAAAAGTAAATGCTTTTAATAAATTAACTTTTGCCCGCGACTTTCTTCGATTGTTTATTACATTGTAAATGCACCATACCTTTATTATACAAGCTATAATTTTCAAATGGTAAATTCTTTGTTATACAAGCTATATTTTCTAATTTTAAATATTTAGTGTAAGTAATATTACATTCAATCAAACCAGCAACATTGTATAATTTCCTACAAGTTGTATTATCTTGTAATGTGGTTGTATTATCATGTAGCTTTATCTTGAGACCTTAATTGAATATTTTACACTAAGTCCCTAGATAGATCGAGGGCGGATGGTACTTTATAATTAGTGAAATGGGTCGAATAAGCCATTATTTGTGTACACGATTCGTTTAATAACCTGATGAAAGCTTAAAAATTGGACCTTAGAACTGTACCAATGTTATAACGTCGTAGTTTCTTTCAAAAGGAAAGAGCAGGTAATATTTCATTTCTATTATGTTAACGAAAAGAGTAAGGTAAAAGTGAAATACCTAACTCTTTTTATCTTAAGATAAGAAAATATATAAGTAGCGGTTCCAGTCAAAACAAAAACGCCAGTAAACACACAAAATATTAACACAAAGACAAACAACTTAACGGTAAAGAAATAGGCTATTTGCGACACAAAATATGTAACAACGCTTCAAATATGTACAAACTCTAAAGAGCTATTAAGTAGCAGATGAGACTTAGTTGTTACTAATTTATTTTGAAAATATTTTTCATTACGTACCCATTTAAACTATAATTAACGTCATTAACATCAGCCCTTTAATTAACTGTAATGAGGTTGTAAGAGGATATCTCAAAAAATATTGAACGTAGTTCCCTTAAAATGAGCGCAACTTATTGTAATTATAGGCGCACTTATAAAAGGTAATCTGAATAACATTCGAAAATACCGAAGTTCAAGCTTCACAACCTCCGAATTTAAAAAAATAGTTTCCCCACTTAACCTAACCTAACCTAACCTAACCTAACCTAACCTAACCTAACCTAACCTAACC
>DWPW01000268.1:0-12707 GCA_018252015.1 Astraptes brevicauda
CCTATTCATTACTAAAATTTAGTTATAAGGGGTACGAAGGATTTCTGGGTGATTGTAGATATCTACAGACAACACAGCTTACTCAGGTAGCCTGCATGCCGGTTTGATAAGCTTATTATTTAAAAAACAGAAATAAATAATTACTGTTTTTAGACGTGAGGTTTCAAACTTCGGCGAGTTGTGTCTTCTCATATATTAATCAATATCTCATCAAACTTTTAAATCTGTATACGTTCGTACTAAATTTATATTCTTTAATTACAAAAAGAAATTAGAATTTTAATTGTATACATCTACGCGTACAGTTCTATTATTATTCGAATTAATAAAGGTCAATTACATCACAGGTGTCCAATCAAGGTTTAATGAAGCCGTATACATCTTTGGTGCTCCCATTCACTACTCGGGAACGTTTTCCTCACGGTGCTCTAATTGCTTTTATCGCGTTCAAATCGCCGCCAGCTCCTTAATAGCAATTTAATTGTAATTGGAAAGTAATTAACTTCTCGGCTCCGTACTATCTTCAATTACCTAATACGCGCGCTGCAATACGCTAAAATTAAGTCGAATGCAATTTAATCGTACGCAATTGTACTTGTTGCTATTGTAATTAAATCTGCACGTGTGTCCGATTATCTATCCCTTTAGATTGAAACATTTCTGTACATTCCAGTCCAACAATACATTTGCACGTGTATACGAACGGCATTGGAAATTAGATGCCCGCGGAAAAAAATTAACCCAAATTTCGCAAGAGTTGCGGAATTGAAAATAAGGGTTGCAAAAAATCCTTTCTAACCCGAACGTCCGAACACGTGTATGGCAACAATGCATCGATGACTCACGAACGAGGCTCAAAACGTCGATGCGAGCGAACTGCGTATTATTAAACTCGTAAAGAAAAAAGATAAGAGCTCACTCGTCGTACCGCATCAAGGAATTGTACATCTGCCGAAATTTCTCACGGATCTGTGCGAGCGGTATTATTACATCAGTCCGCTGCCCACGTATTATAGATCTGAGACGAGTGTTCTGGTGATTATGACAACTGGGCGCCTAGCGGTATCATTTGGCGATCACTTTTTAATCAATAGCGTACGATTAGCATATCTAGTTCCAGCCTATCGTAAAAGTAAAGTTGTGTGCGCGTTGGATAATTAATTTCTCACGCGCGTTACATTTGATTGGGAATTTGCAAAAGCTTCGTGTGACCAGAAAGCTTTTGAAACACGTGCAATAATTTATTTTGTTATTGTAAGGCTTTGATTGTTAAATAGACATTGTCGCCCACGGTTTCCCTTGCACAATAAAGGCTTTTCTTTTTTACGATCTATTTAAATAGAGCATGTTCTGACTTGTCGGAGGTGTGGAGTGAACAGGTTGCGACTTGTTGCTGTCGGGGTGGTTTTTCTTGTACAATTTGCATGCGCGTTAACGGGATTGCATTAATAAAGTCGATACAGCCTTTAATGTATTGGCTATTTATATCAAGTATCCGCTTAATGATCAGATATGTTTTTATTTTTTTAGGATGTTATTTTTAGGAGTGTGGTATTACTAAATAAGTTAGATACATAGCTGTTTGATGCACTTACTATTACTGTTATGAAGAGATAACTGCATTAAGGATTATAGGAAATTATTAAGGATTAAGCATCAAGGATTAAAATGCATTGTAATAAAATTCTGATTGAATTTATTCATAATAGAAATGAGGTATACCTTATTCTGTTTATTGGAACAGTACCTGTAAATAATATATTTTAAATAAGTATAAATTACATTACGTAAGTAGGTATGTACCTATACGTGAAGTTGGAATGCATTATTGTCATATCTTGAAAAATTAAACTTTACATCAGACCCAAAAAACTATTTTATGAATTTCAAAATTACATAGTCTAAGTTACCATTTCTACGTCTTATCTAAACAAAAATCCACGGAAAAAATCAGATCATTCGATGCTCATTCCATTATATTTTATTTTAATGATCTATTTAGATAGGTAACTTAAATTCGTGTTATTTGGAAATGCGTCAAGATCGCTTTCAGACGTTGACGTGTAAAAAAAATATTATATTTTATATTCACGTCAAGTTAGGTTACTTCGCGCTTCTTAATTTGGTTACTTTGACTTTTTATTTACTCTATATACCTAAGTGCGTGAGTTTGTATGGACACTAAAGGCGGATAAACCGAAACGGTGTTGATTGATTTTAGTCGCATTGTTTTATTTCTCAAATCGATACTTCTTTCCAAAATCTAAATATTAACTAAACGTAAGAAAGTTATTTTTTGATGTAGGTACATATTAATATAATAAATACTTATAAGAATATAATGTTTTTATTACGGCAATACAACATTATTTTATTTTTTTGTTTATTTATATTATTATGAGATTTGTGTGTAGCAACAATATTATATTTTAATAATATTGTTGCTACACACAAATCTCATAAATGTATATAAAATGATAAGATACCTAAACCAAAAGTTAAATAACGTACAGAATACGAATGTATGTTTACTGCTTCATTAGTTACCTCAAAGCAATGCAAAGTTTAAAGGTTGTTAACGTTGTACAACAAACATATTTTGGCAGTATTGCCAAAATTTTGCGCTAAACTTTCATACCGCAGATTTAAATTGAAGTTTGCGCAACGTATTATTTAAGGTCGCTTATCATTATCAGTAATGGTTACAAGAAAAAGCGCGGCAAGAAAGCGAACATTAAAACTCCAGTAGCGAGGTCCGCCTTAGGCCTTGCACGTGCGCGCGCTTAAATTGTTGCCTACCGAGTATCGTGGAGCAAATCGCCTATACTATACGTAGTGGTAGTGGCTCGCGCCGTCTTTAACATCTCGTCTGACCACTTTAGACATCAGATTCCTGAATACGACTCCAACTTTTATGGCGGTTATACACCCACGCCTTGTTAGTACTGAATAGCTGTACTTATTGTGTACGTAAATTGTTTGTGTCTGTAATGTAGTGTTTATTGCATTTCAGTTAGGTTCTTATTGGGGTTCAGTAAAAGAGAGCAAATTCATTCAATTCATATTTATATTTCAAACTCATTTTCATCAAACATCGTAAAAGATACAATATAAAATAAATTACTATCCCTAAAACAATTAAAGCTCATTTCAGAATGATCACAATATTTAGATCACGACACCTAACCTTAGTACTATACAATACAATAAAATATCACAACACTAAATCGAAATACATTTAAAGCTTTCCAGGAGTTATCACGATAAAGCGATCCCTAACCCTAACCTAAGTCCCTATATGGCACGGAAGAACTATTTAATTAAAGCTAACATCACAGACGGTTGAAGAAACCAACGGAGCGGGCACTGGTTTCACGGAAGACACTGATTGTTGTTCGATGAAGCGATTAGGCTTGGACCCAACGATCTTGCGCTGGGTACTGTTGCTCCGCTGTTTGGCATTCAGTGTAGCAGTGGGCCGTTGCGAAGTCAGCTTCAGTTTTGGAGACGGTGGTCCAGAAGAAAGTTCCGGCGTCCGTGCGAGCGAAGTGAACCGGGATGTAGAAATCTTCACGGGAAACCGGCATGAGGTCGTAGGTGTCATCTTTGTTGCAAACCAAGAATGCGGCGGACTGGCACGCATCCATTTCTTCGTAGATCTTGCGTTCGAGCATCTCGTTGCACGAGTTCTGCTCAGCCTCGTAGCACGTGTCGACCGTTTTGGCGGGACGCTTAGTAGTTTTCTTAATCATCTTCATTAAGGGCTTCAGCAGCGCCTTGAAACCACTGTTCTTCATTTTTTCACTGTTGTACTTGTTCTCGTTGATCGAGTTGTTAGTGGAGATGATGTATTCGTTATTCGCGTAGTAAGACATGTTAAGAGATTGTATAATCGTTGTAGAGAGCGTGTGTTGCGAGTGAGTTCACAAGCGGGAATGTAGGGCTGATCGGGCCGGTCGGGTTTATATACCCGCCACGCCGCCCCCGACATAAAAGCTGCGTTGTGAAAAGCGAGTCGTGAGCATGTGTGGGTGGCTCAAGTAGTTTGATATATTCCACGGCGATTTTCGTGAACGATACCATACAATACTACGTTAGGGTTAATGCGGTATTGTATGGATGGGTAACGTAAACATAAGCTAAATGCGATGTCTACGTTGATTGTTTGTTGCTACGACGTAGCATCGCCTTTTGTTCAAGATAATGATGTGTGTTATTGTATTGTTTAAGATGTTTTTTGTAAATATTGTTTTACGTATAATTGTTGAATATATTTTAAAATAAACCTATTTAAATGTATTTATTTATTCCACTTTGGAAGTAGTAATTTATTAAATGTTTACAATTTGGCATTGAATTATATAATTGGGCCGCTACGAGATCGTAATATGGCACTTATAACAATATCTTTCACAATAATATGGTAATATAGTATATTTTAGCGTATGTTCATGTGCATATAACATATGCATAATTTTATACACATACAAAATGAATGCTTCACTAATTTTAAATCATATTTTCAGAAGCATAAGGCATAATCAATTCCAGATTCCTTATCAGATTGGTGATTAGAACATGTGTTTGTTATCATGTCCACGTGCTGTCCGCACGCCGTGGGTGACGTCATGTGGTTCGGTAATCAAGTGGCGTGAGCCTGGATCAATGTAAGGGCAGGGGTCACCAAGTCAGGGGTGAGTACGACCCCTGGCTACTCGTGCGAGTCGCGTGACGCTTATGTTTTAATAAGTGGTACGCGTGTTTGATATTTAGACTTATTTTAGTAGATGAAATTTGTATCTTATTTTTTAAAGTAAAATTACAGATGATTCCAGGTTTACATATCGAAGTTACATACTTTAAATGAATATTTAAATGAAGCTTGAGTAATACTCCATTAGCATTTTGGTCACAAAAGAAAAGGTTAAACGTTAAGCCACCTACGCACAAAATGTACTCGTACCGGTCCAAACATGTAAGATTTTTTCAATGTATGTCCGAAGAGTATAACAAAAAAATTAAGTTTAAAAGAAATCAGTGTAGCGGTGATAGTCACTTCTCAGCCAATAGGGAGCGCGCGCGGCGGCAGGTGCTGCGATCGCGTTCTCCGCACACATACGACTCCAGTTTAAATATACGATCTCTGAACACGTGCATTCGAGGGGGATGAACATACAGATTTCGCGGCCACACGATAGAGAGCACCGATATTTTTTATCGACATGAATAGATTCACGACTCCTTCATATCCGAAATAGGGTAACGCAAAGGCTAATTTGGTTATTGAAAATTGAGGGGTTGTTCGTGGGAATGCTCTCCGTTCCTAGGTTCCCAGGGTTGGTCGCACATTGAGCTTTTTTTTGGCGACGCGAGATTCGGAACGACGACAGATGGCAAGCGGTGGATCGTTCCCGTTCTGTTTTGTTATAATAAATCGTATGGGGATTGGAATTAAACATTCCATTTTGATGGCTCATCGCGTTCGTTGGTGGTGAGGGGATGAAGATGTAAACAAGTGTAAAGGGGTCAGTGGAACTCGCCGCGGTTGTAATTAAATGTCTATTAGGGCCATTTTAGGATTATTAGGAGATATTGTGTTGGGTACGAATGCCCTTTTGTTATACTTTTTGATAATTGCACCAATTAGGGGATTGTAGGGATTTTTAAAGGCTTTTATTGTGCTATTCGGTTAATTGCGAGTTTAAAATTTGACCATTAGAATCTAATTAGGAAAATTACCGCTAAACACCATAAACTTACAGTTAAATCGTTGCCCTTAGGTATTATTTGTCTCTAACGTTTTTGTTTGTGCAGGACCTTTCTACCAGATCCATTCCCACGTCTGAAGATGCAAAAACCTGGACAATGGGGTGTAAAAGATTGGGAAGAGAGCCCTTCGCGTCATATTTAAAAAGTGGCTTATAAATAGAGAGCCTCGTCCCCTATGGCGTGACAAGTGTGGGATTGCATAGGTTTACCTTTAGGGCGCGCGACCCCTATTGTATTCATTGTCTGTGATTACACTTGCTACGGGCTCGCATATTTTTTGTGGACAGATAAAATTTTAAGATAGATAAATTATGAAATTATGGATTTTCTTTTCAGACCAGTGGGATATTATATATTACTGGGACAATAGTAATATACCTATTTTGAGATATAGCTGAACCTATAAACTTTGTTTTGCATGTACTGAAACCACCCACTTACTTTATAACTAGTCCTTAGTTGATTACTTATGAATTGCATATTATGTAAACCTTCAGTTGTTTATGCTTATTGTTAACTTTGATTATGACCGGAGTTTTATATTTGGTATAATTTTCTTGATTATATTAAGATTTCGAAATATGTTTAAGGGAGGATTAAAAAAGCTATGTATAATTTTGGCGCCAATATCGTTAGATTTATTATGTAGTAGAAGCAATATCTTCGAATTTTAAACTTAGTAAGCTAATCTATGGAATGTTCACTTAATATTCACGAAAAATTGAAACCAATGCATCTAAGATCAGTTAGATTAGATGTTTATCTAAACTAGATGGTTAAGCTGAAATGCGTGTGACTACCATTTCAGAAAAAAGAATACGAAAAAAAAATGAAATTACTCATTCTATAAAAAATTACAAAGGAAGCTTTTAAACAAGCAGATTCCTTTTCTATTATCATTTGTAATTGAAATTGTATAGAATACTAGCTGTGACCGCGACGTCGCCCGCGTGAAAATCGTACATACATACGACTATAAGTCACTTAAACCGTCCTCAACAATTGCACAATCTCTTGGTGAAAACCGTACAAAAATCCGTTCAGTAGATTTTGAGAAAATTGATCACATACCAACAGGCAGTTTTTGGGGACTTTGTTTTATAACATGTATAGATTTATCATGAGAAGTGTGAGATTGCGTAGCTTACTAAGGGTGCAGGGACCCCTGCTATTGTGTTTGTTGTTTGTGATTGCACTTGTTGCCCTTGACAGAGGGTGCGCAGGTCGTTTTGTGATATTGAAGGTTGTGATTTTTATATAAATAATTCAGTAAGTTTTACCTTTACGCAGTGTGGATTTTATTTGTTGTTTATGAGATCGTCTAGGTATTTATAATAGTAATCTTAAGTTTACTCATTGTATTAACAAATGAAATTAAATAATAAAGTTAAATAATCGTAAGAATAATGAATGATTGGAATAATTTTAACAAGAAAATAATTTATTGTACATACAAATTGTAGAATATATATTGTGAAATGTATTTATTATCAGAAGATTTCTAACATACTATGCTATGCAGAGGTTTAAATTTGAATACATATTTCTGAATATCAAAACTGTAGTTCAGGTTTTCATAATGCGTAAGGCTTCTATTACGTTTCGGATACATTATTTCCAGGTTGTAAATAAACTTCCTTCCGCTTTTGATGCCTGACTCTAATTGGAATACCATACAGTGCACGTAAAAAGTTCTAACGGGATTTTTGCATCGATAAATATTTTAGGTTTCAATACCTTGTAATTAGTGATGGGCCGACTAACCGGCGACTAGTCGGCGATTATCCGGCCATTTTTCACCTGACTAATCGACCATCCGGCTATCCGGCCAAAGATATATTCAGCCTATCTCTATTTGTTACACAATTGTAGTAGGTACATATAATTATTTTACTATTATAATTACTACAGTTTTGTTATTAACTAATAACGTAAAATAATAATGTACTTAATAAAAGTGACGACTTTTATGATTAATTTTTATAATGCACAAATAAAAATTAGCAATTATACTGATAGTTATATTAACAAAATATCTCTGTTAGTTTGCAAAGTTTATTATAAATCTTACAATTTATTTTTGTAAAATACGTTGTACACCCTCAACAGAAATGGCGGTTAGAAATACAAAAAATGTATTGTTTGCTGTGTGGGAATTTCAGTTACGTGATTTGATGAAATAGATTCGACGGTGGAAAATAAAAGGGCATGTATAAATCACCCCTAATCGTTTCTTTTTTTCGCTGTACACTTGTCGTGTCACCTACTCTGTAGAAGATTTAGTACAAATTTATATTTTCGGATTAAAATTGTTGTATTGAGCCTTATTTTCAAAGCAGTAAAGGTAATATTTATCCATCCTTCAGTTATGGAATTGCATCAAAATATTGGTAAGGGTCATAGAATATGAGGGTGGAGAATTTTAGGGGTTGCTGAACAATTAACCTAGTCGCAGGTAAACTCATTTCGTATAACGAAAAAAAAGGTCAGAATATTTGCATTTGTATAGCTTTGTAGGTAATTTGATTGTAAATAATATTTCATGTATATTTGATTTTAAATAAGGAACGAGTGACGAAGGCTTATTGGCACTTGTTAGCCTTAGGCTTTCGGGTTCGACTCCATTCGCTTATATGTTGATACTACGTTTCTAACTTATTGTGTGCACCAAGTGAAAATCAAAAAAAGTTCGATTTTTAGGTATTTGGGTCCAAATAGATCTAAAAGAAAATCAGTCTCTGTTCTTCTATTGAAAATGTCTTAACACGAAAACTTAGAGACGTTTTAATGTAGTCGTTGCTGTTGGCTGGTCGTGTTGATGACCGCAGACGAGGTATGATGTCGCATGAAGAGGCTGCTGGCCACATCCGGTCGCCACCTACGATATAACACTAGAAGAGATCTCATCAATTTTATTTCCAAGTAATAAAAAAAAAATTCAATTAAAATTTTATTTCAAACTATTTAGAATTTAAAGTAAGTTCTAAGTATTTATTTAGAATTTTATTAGGAGCATAATTTTCCCCATTGATTTGAAAAAATGATATCGCTTTGTAATGTATCCAGGATAACTGTAATAAACAAAGTGGTCTATAATAATATTATTTTTCTATCGTTGTCAATCACAATTTATAAACCTGTAAATATTTTCATTATAATTTTGTTCCGTTTCAACGATTTTTATTTCAGTACCCCAAAACCCAAAAGACTGTGCGTCAAACTTTTATATCAGTAGGTACACAATTTTGACGTAATTTGTGATTGCATGTATCACGAACACTTATCATTATGACACTCCTTATAAGTAACCGCTAACTACCCGAAAGTTTTTATCGAATAAAAAACCTCCTTCCGAGCTAATGAGCGTCGGCATTAAAAAACGGGCGATAATCATCCCCGTCTCCTTAAAGTCCTCTTTTTTGAATACCCTGTATGATGAGTTTTGAGTTACGTGTCAAAAAGGACCAAAAATATTAAGGTTCTATTTTTATACGTTAATGAACGCAAGATAAATTTGATGTAAAGGAAATTAATGTTATTATTATAATGTTGATGCACGAACCGCATCAGTTATGATTTTTAAAGTTACTGTCACTTCGTAAAAGCAAAATACATAGTTTTGTTAGGAAGATTTTAACTACTAGTATTTATACGGTTCGCCAAAATTTGAATGTTATGGATAATTTGGTGCTGGCAAATAAACATCAACCGCTGACTGGCGAAGGTTTATAGTCATTAGCTAAGTTCTAGAAAGGATGAAAGTACTATTTTCCACAGACATCAACCATCTTCAAACATGGCAACCGTCAGATCTGCCAAGGATGCGTTGCTATCTGTGAGAGCTAACCCAGAACGTCTCATATTTGTCATTACATCAAGTGTATATTGTTTCAAATTGTATAACAAAAAGAGTTAATGTTTAAAGGTGGTAGAATCTTTTATGATTCGACTCCGGCGGCGTCACCGATACACCTATTTCTTCCTTATAACAGCAGTGTTAGTCACTAATGTGGTACTTTTGTGTAGTTCTCAGGGGTAGCACAGCATCAGTGGCCGTTCTCAGATAAGACTGTCTTCTTATCTGGGGTTGATTACAGATGACCATAGGTGGCAGTAGCCACTTACCATCAGGTGGGCTGCATGTTCATTTGCTACTTCCATAGAGCGTGAATGTTGTGAAAAATGTATACTATATTTAAGATTTAGGTGTACAAAGCTAGATTAGCAAATTTTTAGAAAACGCGAAATGCCCGGTGACGCTTACCGACAGACACCTACTATACTTCAATTTTTATTAATGTAATAATATTATTCTCCAGTGAAATTATAAAACGCGTCTTATAACTACCTCATATCTTTTAGTATTATTTAATGCTGTCTACAACATAAAGCACGTAAGAAGTTATAATAAGTTTATAAAGAAAGGATCGTGATTACTCCCAAGGTTTTAATTAAGGATTGGATACGCTATGTTGGAGAGGTTCAATAAAATTGTAATAGCTTTCCTTTCAATGTGATGGGATCTCGGTGGATAGTTTTATTTTTGATTATCTTTTTGATTCAAACAAATGAAGGTTCCTTGGTATTCATTTTGGTTTAATTTTGAATGTGATTGTTCGATCGAAGTTTAGATTAAGCTTGATCTTAATGATAAGGGGTTATAAATCTTTGTTTTCATTTTATAAGTTCGAAGTTATTATTGTAATTGTTATTATTGTGTGTATTTATTAAGGGCTGTATATCTGTGTGAGACTATGACCACGAATATCAGACTAACTGCATACCTTGTTAGTACGATAGTAACCAAAAACAGTTTAGTACCTACTAAAACTTAGATTATAAACAAAATCACACTTGTAATTCAAAAATTCAATAGACATCTTTTTATGTATTAATAGATACCAAATAATTCAACTATATGTACATATTTAAACAAGTCTTATAATACACGAGTACCTACGCAGGAGAGGATATATCATATATAGAATCATCAAGTTATATTAATAGGTCTATATAATTTCTCATATACATTCATACAACATCAAATATATGCGGTATGTATGGATGCAGAGCAAAATGAAATGTTGAGGTACCTAGTTATCACTAATTGTTTGCGTCATACAAAATTAGTCGAGTATTATGGCCTCAAATAAGTTACGGGACTCGCAGTGTATAAATTGTGTTGTGACTGTACCGACTACCTAGAATAAAAATTGTACAGAATACGCGTCAGCCAAATGTAGATACAATATATTTCGCTCCGAATCTAATAGACCAATTTGGGAGCCTTCTTCAACTCTTTAACTTCACTATTTAATTGTACTACCTCTGTTTTTACTCTTTTATATTATGATACTCAAAATAAGAATAAAAGTTACGTTATAATAGTGTAACTTCACTACAAAGCAATGTAAACATTGTCGCTTAATGATATGTTTCGTTTGCAAGTTCCGTCTACATTTTTTCTTATTCAAAGTCCTTAATTTAAGTAATTTGTCGAAGCGAGTCATTTCAGTTGAGCCGTTAACTACCGACTGCAAACGATTTAGCTACCGAGAAAAGTAATAACACTGCTATTAATCAGGATTTACTTACGAACTTTTTAGTTGTTTGGCTTGATTTATGGCAGAAATATAATATTTGGAAAATTGTGGCGCTGTTCCATTTTATTGTGCAAATAAACGTCAAGCGATTTCTTATTTTTAATGTTTTCGAATGGATGATATACTGGTTATCGAAAACTTTTTGATTTGTTTTTCGTCTTGTCGTTATTTACCACTTTATCAACACATTTCATTGTTTATTTTATGTTAGAAAGGTACTCTATAACCACATTGTAGTGTCGTACCAAAAACACCATTAATGATAATGGCAAAACAACACATATTGAATCGAAATAAAAAAATAAGTTTAGTTTTTAATATTAATCAAGTAGGAAACGAGCATGCAGTCCACCTGATGGTAAGTGCCCAATGCCGTCCATGGACAACTGTAGTTAACTCCAGACGTGATCACAGTCTTACCTGTGGTCGACTACAATTAAGCCTAAGCCTAAGGGCTAAGTTGGAACGCCTCGACTAAGTATGTCTCTCTTAACACAACCTACAGATCAGAACACAGCATCGCTTAACACTGCTGTTTTAAGGCAGGTGTGGCGGTGGAGCCGCCGGAGTTGAACCACAAGGATTCTACTACATTTTAAAATATATACAACATACGTTGACAGTTAAATAAAAGTAAAAAATATCGCGGAATCCCTACTTAACACCAGTAATTCACTAAATATTTGTGCATTAACTTGAAATTGTAATCCTTGAAATCCGAATATATTATTTTATAAAAAAATATAACAATCATATTCATGTACCTATCTCTGCATTGTATATTTAAAGAGATTTATAAGAATTATTATTAAAATCATTACATATTAGTTCCTTCTGAGTAATGGTTAAAAGTGAGGAGTGTCTGCGGTTGCCAGTCATTATTATCAGACCAGCGCGTGCGCAGGCGACCAGCGGGATGCCGCAAAAACAACCGCTGATTGCTATTTCGCGTTCATCCTTTTATGTAACTACAGTTCCAGCTCGTTTTTAAGACTTCAAGTGCTACTAGGAAGTGACTGTGACTTTTCATTTATTCTTTTACGAAAAATCTGAAGCTTAGTTGGATGTCTTCTTGGATATTTGCCGATTATTTATCCTGTTAATTTGGACAATATCAATCAATTACAAATTGGTTATTACCCTATTATGTTGGTAAGGAATTTGCCAAAATTGTGTATCGAAATTCGTGTTGTTTTGAATTGGGTTCCTGGCAAGTTAATAAAACTCATAACACCAGAGAGCCTTTTTAACTATTTTATTATAACGCAGACCTATACAAAAATTGTAAGTAACGCGTGTATCTATAAATTCGAGTAACATCTACAAATTGATAAA
>DWPW01000269.1:0-12694 GCA_018252015.1 Astraptes brevicauda
GTCTCGTGATGTATCGGTTCTTTTGAAGTTAAATGTATTCTACTAATTTCTTATTTTACGGAAACAAATTCTGTCATTTTTTTAATATTCTTTTAATGTCAGTATCTGCTGAATACATAATATATACATATTTCAGTATCAACATTCCGTTCCAACCTAGTTCTATTATCTAGTATGACGTAAAGTATAGTTGCACGGCCCTCGAGGCCTAGCTGTTTCCTCAACAGTAAGGTCCGTAAGGCCTTATGCAATGCGCGCTTGCGTCCCGTGACGCATCCGTTCTTGCATAGTTTAGGTCGTTAGTTTAATTCGGTTGAACCGGTTCTTAATGTCATTCTAAAACGGATGTCTATTTCGGATGTATTTGACAGCGTCTTAATTAATTCAGTATTTGTAAATAAAGCAAAAGTAGGTCTGTAGGTTACTTTATGTCGTGCTTTAAAATAGATAAATAAATACCTTGACTGGCGAACAGCTTACCACAATCGCTTTACATGATTTCCGGGTTCGATCCCTGATCAGTCAGGTCTCCTTATTGTGACTATACAGTTCCTGGATCTTGGCATTAGTGAATTCGTCTATATATGTATGTGGTCATAGCACCGTGATTCAGGAATTTTTGTGATTTTAATACATTATTTCTTCAATAAGCTGGAAGCTAAAAATTACATTTGATTTTACGTATGATAGATGAGCCGATACAATTTAATATCTATGCTATGTAATTAGCATGTATTATATCTATGCAATATAAAAAAAATAACAAATCTCATACAACTTATAACTTTCCTCTTATAAGTTTCAACTTAGAAGTTACGTATTTCTACAAGAACATTTATTTCCGTAGGTAGATAATATCAAAGGTTCTATATGCGAACCTTGGATGTATGACATTAAACTACATGGCAGCGAGAGATGACTCACCATGACCATTGAGTCACGAAATGACATATTTGTTTTAATAATAATGTTCTCAGGAACAAGATTGCTACTGTAGCATCGGATCATTTGTTACGTGGAAATTAATAACCTATCTCATATTACGTAAACAGTAGCTTTATCTATTGAGTATCTATACAAAACGTATACATTTTATCGACATTTTCTTTGCTATGAAATTGACGTTGAACGGCGAAACTACAAACGCTTAATAATAAAGTCATTCCATTGTGTAAAATGATTACGTCATTATCATTACCGTTACAGATTCCGTTAAAACCATATTGTAATTTAATCAGATAAATGAAGACTGTACTCGTATAAGTTTGTTATCCTAAATCACGTGTTCTCTATATAAAGAAACTAAGATCGTTGAGATAAATCGTTTCCTTTTCAGTATTGATGCCAGTATTGTCGTAGCTAACGAAATATCTTTTAGATCCGTAGAGAAGAGATGAAAAAAAATCTTTTAAATTTTTTTTAAAACATTTATGGGATTACAACAATAATAGAAAGAAAAATGGGAAGATCAGCGGCAATAAATATGCATCAATTACTTGGCCGTACCAGTAGAATGTACGTAGAAATGAAAGTTAGCGAAATTTGGGCATTATGAAAATCAAGCACTATCCTGGAAAAGCGGTCATGGAGGACCCGTGGCTTTCTATCAACGATAGGACTATGGACTTGGTCTATGCGGCTAACTGGGTTGGAGCTAAAAATCTAAGCAACTATAGTGAAAACGATGACCTGTCTAACAAAGTGAAGTTCAACTCTATATCCAGAAGTAAATCGTGTCGAGATGTGGGCCGCAGTAATGATAAGGAGTATGATAACAAAACATATTCGTATGAAGACAGTGGCTACAGTTACTCTCATGACGTTCCTAATGAAAACTTATCTCAATTAGCAAAATATCAACAAAATATAGAAGAAAAAGCTAGGGCAAATAATAACCTCTTACTTCAAAATAAACTGAAACATAGTTACAGTTTTAAGGATATGCCAAATGGTTACAAACCTTCAACACTAAGAAGAGTCAAGCGAAGAAATTTTACAGAATGGGATATTGAAGCATTTTCATCGAATGAACGACAGCCACCTGTTCCACCCCAACGCAAAGATTCCCTTAAATATGCTCACCGACAAAGAAAAGCAGATTCGAAAAAGAATTATTATCCTTTACCAGATCCTGGACCGGTACCGTTAGATCCATCGTCGGAATCATATTACGAATATTATTCAAGAGTTAGTCAACAGAACAATGATACTGATAGTGATAAGATAAAACAGCTACAGAAAGATCCAAAAAAAGACAAAGCCATGAGTAATGGTGACTCCAAATCAAACGGAACGGTACGTGGTTTCGGCAATGATACAATGTATCAAATAATTAATTCTATGGCTACTTTGGATCTATCACCTATTAAATCTCGATCCGGAAAAAAGAACCTCGACATGGATAGTGATGCGGAAGATTTTGGGTTATATATGCAGCCCATTAATAATGCCTCGTTATCTACATGCGAGCAACTTCCTGAGCTCACTACGCAACAAGAGAACGAACGAGTCGGACGTGTTGAGGATGTTAAGCCTAGCTTTCGTTCTAAGTCATTGAGAGTAAAAAGCGAAGGTAGAGCGCCTCTTAGAGCTTATCTCGACACGGTTCAACAAGACAGTAAAACTTATAATGGTGTTACTGTCACTCAACCGAAAAGAAATCTCTCGCCGAGCGAACAGCTGACATTAATGCAGTACGATATGTTCCAAGGGAATCAAAACTCACCTGCTCCTCTTACACATAATGGATTTCACTCTGTGGACTTAGGGAAAGAAAGTGACTATCGGACTACAAATGGTGTCAGTAAGCAAGTTAAGCGTGACAAGTATGGGAAGTTATATAATACTGTTAGAGTTAAAAGTGACGATAGGTATGATAGGTATAATGACATTTTATCATTCCGATCTCCTAAAGAGCGCATCAGTGAAGAACGCGTGGTAACTACCAATGGTGTTTATTCTAGGAGTGCTAAAAGTTCATCAAGCGGTTCAGATTCTGACTTTTCAATACCACGCCCTAAGTTAATTGTGCCGGTGCATACATACGGGACTCGTAAGAGGAGGACCGGAAATCTCTGTCAACGAGACAGTAACGCTACTGAGTCATCATTGGATGCTGGTATACTTCTAGACGTCACCCGTTTGGAAGAGACAAATGACAAATCCATTGAGAAGCAGCATCGAAATGACGAAACAGGTAATTATGTTTTCTATAAGCATTCTAAAAATAACGTGTGTTATCATATCGTACAATATTCCGTTATCGTGATGTTATTTTGATCTCATTTGTTTGCTGATGTTGATCGATGTCTGTTGTCACGCGATATATTTTCGAGGTCTTGATACAAATTCTTCTTCATGTTCTCGTATCACAAAGACAAAATATAAGTAAAACATATGAGTAACACATAATAAGTTAAATAATCAGTGATATGTAATGATAAAAACTGACTGACACTTTTATCATTGTCTACATCTGTGACGTTGCACTTTTCGAATAATATAAATCTGGCATTTTAGGATTGTAATCAATCATGTACATCAAGCAACAGATTATAGAATTTAAGTTGTTTTTGTTGTTTTAAAGGTATGATAGGTATGTATAAGGTTATAAAATAAGAACAAGAAAAACCGAAATGTTTTTACGAAATTTTCTAGGTACCCTTACGTTTACATTTTATAAACGTATGGTCCTGTACTTAGCACTGCCTTTTATGTACCTGGTAACAAAATTAGCTTGAAGAATTGTCAGGAGTAACTATAAACTTGGAGCCGAACATAGCTAAAACATAATGTAGAATTATTTGAAGTTTGTTATTCACATCCTTTTCTATTGGAGTGTTGCATACCAATTACAAAAATAACAGTACTCCAGTTCACATACTTACTAGTTTAAGCGATTACGACATGTTGGTACATTAAAATTAGAGTTCAGATGCCTTAGCGTTCAAATTGAGGTACTCACTTGCAAAACGAATCGAGCCAGGCATATCAATTAAAGTCTGCTCCGCTCCAAGTGACCCAGTTTTAAATCAAATCATGCATGAATATGAGAATAATATTGCTTAGTTACCGAACCTAATTACCATTCCTGACAGTTTTATTACAATATCCTAATTGCTATTGGCTCCAATTTATAGAAAGTAGGTTATATACGAAGGACAAACATAATTTCAAATAATTGTGTAGTTCATTTGTTTAAATCGTTTCTGTGTGTATATTAATTATCTAATTTATTTTAGCACGATTTTTTAAATAAAAATACTTCTGTTTTAATTACTTATCATTGAAGTATTGCCTAAGTACCTATATATAAATAATACTTATTGAGTATAGGCCGGCGATTTAATTATTATCTTACTTAATTTTATGTTAATAAAAAATGCCATATAATTGAGTTACACATCCTGTACGTTTCATTTGAAAAAATGGGGCTATTGTTTCGAATTAGTTGAAAAGATAACTTCGGATATCTGTTAAATTTGACATAATTCAATGAAATGTCTTCATCTGGTATAAAATGATCTCGCGAAATTTTAGTAAATTTCAATGTAGGTACGCATGACTTCGAACTTTCGACCCGCAATATGCGCGGAGTCGCCTTGAAATACTTTCGTTGCGAGCCAATCACTTGCGTCCGTTAGCTCTCTGCAATTAAAAGGTCCTGAATCATATTACTGACGAAATTTGCAAGCAAATGGCATGTCCTGTATGTTAACATTACGGCTAATTTAAACAAAGTCTGCGTTAATTTTTCAAGTACCTAAGTACTGCTGAAATAATATTTGATCTTCTACCAAATCAAATTAACCGTATTTGAGGCGCATGTTTCCTTAAGTGATGCATCAAAAATTACTATTAAACCGAATTTAACGCATTGCGCATTTATTGTACTAGATGTATTATTATTCGTAAATGTATACATATATTACATTGTTTAGAGAAACCGAAGTCAAAGGTTATCAAGAACAAGATAATTTCCGGCTTGTTAAACCGCTTGTCATTTCTTACAATCTGAATTAAACGAAGTAAAATTAAATAAACCACCTCATTATTCAAATATCAACTTCAACTTAGAGTAGTTTTCCTTGAGTTTTATTTAATTCTAACTCTGTCATAAATGAAACCAACTTTTTAGCAACTTATCAAGCAAACGTAACTTTTCGTATTCTGGCAACTGCGTTAAACAATCAGCAATTTTCTCTTCGATATGCAATCACTTTTAAGTTAGAAAAGGTGTAAAAACAAAGGCTGGCGTGTTAATCGTTTTAACGTACGTGTGTGGACTGACGTTTGTATTCCGATTAAAATTCGACCGGATTGAATGAACAAAGACCTATTGTGAGCTTAGTAGAGTGGAACATTTTTAAATGTTTCAAGCGTTGTTAATTAATTATACCGTGCTTAGAATTTATTGATATACAATGTTTTAGCGTACTTATTATTTCGTTACCTAAGCTATAAATAATATATGATCCAACGAACTTCCCTGACGTGAAGTTCGATCATTATTATATTAGTATTGGTAATTCTGGACCTATAAGTATATGTTTTATACAATCATCTCTATAAATATTTTTGTCAATTGCAGCAACGGTTTAACAGCAAAAGTTGTAGATTTAGAGGTGGTAGAAACCTTTGTGGTTCGACTTCGGCGGGACCACCGCCACACCTATTTCTGCCTTAATAGTAGTACTAAGCGCTGCTGTGTTGTGGTTTGAAGGGTGTGGTAAGGGAGACATACTTTTTTGAGGCGTTCCGACTTAGTCCTCAGGGATAGCAACGCATCTATGGCCGACCTTAGGTTGGACTGCGATCTTATCTGGGGTTAATTACAAATGTCATACTTACCATCAGGTGGGCTGCATGCTCGTTTGCTATTTAAATAAAAAGTTAAAGGTCCCATATATGTACACACCCTGTGTCAAACTGTTCTGTTAAGAAACTCAGCACAGTGGTCCTAGAGGGGCCGAATACATTATGTTACTTTATTAGATGTGCAGTAATCCCACTGAAGGGTTAGTGAAGTATTGTATAGCTTAATTTATTATTAGAGATAGATGCTAACGACTATATATGCAGCAGAGCCTACGGTAGAACTGCGTTGAATAAAGTGCCGGAGAGCCTTGCGAGTTGCGGCACCCAATATGTTTCCTATGTGTCGTGAAATTAGGTTGCAATAAATATTTATTATGGTTTAGGTGTGACCTAAACCACATCTTATACTAACGAGTTTCGCAAGAGTGGATACCATAGCTGTGATAGACAATGTACTAGAACCAACCAATATACTAGAATATCCTCTGCTTTATTATCGATCATTTTCTAATGTATTTAATTAGCGCTGTAAATAGTGGGAACGCCTCAAAATATCCCGTAATCCAAATGAAAGTAAACGCATCCAAAGCGCGTCGGGATCCTATTTCTACGATACAAATATGACACACTTGTATTATACCGTGGAGCCAATAACTAAGCAGGAATCGCTAGGTTGACCGAAATGACAAATGTAATGTTTGAAAGAGTCCAGTCTGTATCCGGAATAATAACTCTAAACGCAGTTGCCTTTGGTACTTACATATGATCGACATACTTATCTAAAGACTTCGATGCTGCCATAAATTCTTGAAAATGAATATGCGTTTGTTGTTTCGTTTCCTTCCATTTTTTATGTACTTTAACATGCGTACAGACGGTGCCCCAGCCCGTTCTAGAGGTGTCCGTGTAAATTTCAATTCCAAATTTAAGTGCCTCATAAAATTTGAATGTGCGGTAAATATTTGATAATCGCCATTTTAAATTTTCTAATAAGAACTCTGAGAGCTTATATTTATTTTGTAGTTATTCGTTCTGAGCAAAGCGCGATATATTTGGGCGTTCTTGGCTGTTGGACGGGCGGCTACTAAGACAGACACCAAGAAGCTGAGGCAAGTCGCGGATAGTGCAAGGTGGTAATTAAATAATTTTTTTTGACTAATGTAGTAATTTTCGAGCGTTTTTCGGATGAAAGGCACATGGTTAAAGTATTAGTGTTTAAATTAAATCTACTACTACTACTACTATACTACTATAACACCTAGGCACTGAAATAACCTAAAGGTTTTATTACATTTGTTAAGCATGACTAGTAGCTATTTCCTACAAAAAGTATATCGTCAAGATAAAACATAGAAGTAAAACCGCGGTGTTTAAGGTACGTTATAAATTCTTTCATGACTTTCGTAAAAACTCGAGGAGTGACACATTACCCGAACGGAACAGAATTAAACTGATGAGTTATTGTGCTAGGGGAGTTATTAGGTTGGATTTGAAATCTTAAATATTTACGATACGCCTTACGCACGGGTATTAGAAAAAAGTCTGGCTTTAGTTTTATGCTGGCTATGTATCCACCTTGCGGGATCAACTTGCAAGTCGTCCTATAATCCTCCATCTTAAAGGAATCCTTAACGATAAACTTGTCAAGCGGATTTAAATTTAAAGTAAAACGCTTGCCGCTATCGGGTTTTCGAGTAAGAAAAATCTGCCGCTACTTGCTTGTTGTTAGAAGTAGACACGATGACCTGGCCACTGCCTGGTGTAGCGTCTATGGAGTCCTCAGCCTAACTTACGACTTTTGCTAGTACCTATATTTTCTTTGTTACCTAAAATACAATTAGTATTTTAGGTTGTGAAGATGTTACAGGGTAGAAAATATTATGAAATATAATTAATTATATTTATCAAACATTATTTTCGCATGTATTCATGAATTTACGCAGACTGATGTAATTCTATTTTAGAATTTACATCTTTTTCTGCTAAAATTGTCTTTATTGGAGACTCGCAGTCATCCCCGATGCAAAATTAGTCGTGACAACCGATTAGTACGTAGTTTTGAAAACGTCGAACTTATTCACTCGCGGTCAATCACAAAGGCGTTTTTCAAAAACCAAAAGTTGTATGGTATTTTGATAAAATTAATGATGTTACTAGTAAAAAACCATTATGAATTAAATTGGACGAAATTGAAGAAATAATACTGTCTAGGAGCATGTGCGTTCGTTGCCCGCACGAAAAAGGAATTTAGGTGAAGTCACCACTATGGCTACTAGGTTTGTTTTGAGTCAAAAATTATATCTCTTAAATTGTCTCTTGCCATGTAGGTTATCAAAACTACATATTGTTGTAATCATATCGAAGAATAAAGCGACAAAGCATAATACACAAGAGATTTACTGTTTGTAACATTTTTAGTTATACGTGTGATCATGCAGCCCACTTGATGGTAAGTGGCCACTGGCGCCCATTGACATTTGTAATCCGCCCCATATAAGATCACAGCGGAACCTGAGGTGTGTTGCTACCTCTAAGGACTAAGTTGGAACTCCTCGAATAAGTATGTCACCCTTACCACGCCCTTTAGACCAGAATACAGCAGCGCGTAACACTGCTGTTATAAAGCAGAAATAAGTGGGACGGTAGCGCCACCAGAATCGGACCACAAAGGGTTTTACCACCTTCAGAATTCGCATAAACGACTTTATCTTTCGAACGAAAAGAAATACCATTCCGATATAATAATAAATCTAAAGTAGGTTAATGTAAAGAAATAATACGCCTATCTATAACACTTTTGACTTTACGATTCCGTGCCTATTTTTATTTTATTGCTAATATTCCTTGATCTTCGTTTCCGACTGCGATATATCAAACGAGAATAAATAAGAGCGGTAGATAGAATCCGTAACATCTAATAACAATATCGCTTTGAAATGCCCCCGGATTTCTTTAGAAGCAGCCGTGGTTACGACGTTGGAGATACTAAAAAACACGGCCCACATCAGTGAGAGTGAAATCATGATCGTATTTTTATATCGTTTACCAATACGGGTTTGCTTTTAACTCAACGTTTGCGCGTTGCCCCATCGGGTTTTACTCGCGTGAGCTTTTCTTTCGCCGCACTGTCTGGTGCACGACGATATGACGATATGCGACCACACATACCGTCGTCGTTCCTGGGGTCGCTGAATGGACGGTTCTAGCTCCCACTCCGGCCGTCCGCAACATCAAAAGCCCCCTTTTAGTCGCCTGTTACTACAGGCAGGGGATACCGGGGATACATGGGAAACCTATTCTGATCCCGGTGCTGCAGGGATATTGTTGGGAAACCTGGAAATTATTTTACGTTTTACTTGAATTTTTTTATGGTTCTATATTCATAGACACACTTCATGATTCTCAGAATCCTTAATACAGATATACAAATCCGGAATCCCGGATATACAATGCAAAGGCAACAAAGTAAACTAATACCCAGAACTACAATAAAAATCTGTGGCCGAGTGTTGATCCCGAAAATCTCAGTATGTTAAAAGAAATCTGTGACAATTGCCTCACGTGGGATGTCTTTGGCAGCTGTTCATCTACTATTATAAAGGGCAAACAGAAACAACTAGAAAAATGGTTAATTATGCGAAGAAGAAAAATTTTACGTGAATAATTCTAAAAATAATAAGTGTCGCCGTGATTGAATCTGGATGAATGCATTTTAAAATAATTTACATTGTCCTTGTAAACTGACCAAGAAATTCGACACACTTCATACCCGTTTTCTGCTTCATTACAACTAATAACAATGGCATGGAAAAACAACCTGCTAAACGCAGACAGTGACACCGAATGGTATAGGATCCGGGACGATGCGTGCCAAGACTATTCATTTTGAAGTTATTCATAAACTTAATACAAGCACACAGAACAAAGAGTTATTCACACGCCGCTCTGTTTATTCGCACGCTTATCACCTTGAGTGGATTTATCAATTACTCACTACCTTATGACAAGCAAGTAAAAATCGTTAGTCGCTTTATAAGGATTTCAGAAATATTTTAAAAGTTCTCAAGGATTTATTTTTTTGCTTATGTACTTACGTATAAAATTTATTAGGTTTTAATAACAATTTTTTAAAGACGCCTTGTACACTAGCCCCACTGTAGGATTTTCTCCTGCGTCGTGGGTACCATGGACACACAAATACATAAATACACAAACACTCATTTATTTTTAAGGTCCTAGTTTATATTTAGTTAATTTGTTTATTTTATTTAAGTTTAGTTTTTAGAAGTCAATAATAAAGGTTATTACAGACTAACATGCAAACAATCAGACCCAGAACAGAAATCTAAATTCATCATTCAGATATCTGTCTGGCCGGGAATCGAACCCGGGGCCCACTGCATGGCAGGCCGATATGGTAACCGCTCGGCCACGCGGGTCGTCTAAATAATATTAATAGTAAGTAACATTATTCTTAACATAACATGCGCACACCTAAAGCTAATTACGTTAAGTTTTACAAAATATAAATAATATTAAGCAACATGATTACTCAAAGGGAATAGTAATTTTCAATTATTATATCTTGTAATTAAATTATTAATTAAAATGTTTACCTACTTCATTTAAAATTTTGAAATATAGTATTTATTACTTTTACAAAAGAGGATTTTGCTGCTTTATCACTGTTATATACATTTCAATTTTTATAAACTACGATTGTAAAAACTGGTGGAAAAAATCTCACAATATTGTGGATGTGTCTCAACATCTTGTTTGCAACATTTGGCAAAAACACGTAAATATGCTTTTTGCGATATTCTGACCATTCACCGACATGAGTCATCAACGTTAGCCGCTCGGCGACTATTTAAACGTTGTTAGCCTTGAATACCCCTTTTATGGTAAGGTTATATTTTGAAAGTGTCTCCTCTATAAGTTTATTTCCGATATCAACTTGATTGCCTAGAAGTATATTCAAATTGGCCTTGATTAGCATAATTTCAAATGCTGTAATGCCTTTAATATGAAAATTAAATTCTTATTTTGAATTAGAATTACCTGATTCAGCTGTGCAAATGCAACAGGATATTATGTTATTTATACGAACTTCCATATAGCGATATTAAGTTGGTTGTTTAGGCAATATTACCACATCTGACGACAATTTCCCCTGAATTATGGTTGGTTGAACTATTTCTTGAAATTTAATTACGGATAAATTCGTCATGACTTTCCGTTTAATCATGGTGTTGCAAATATCATAAATAAACTGTAATCGTTTAGGAATATTTCTCCTACTTAAATTTTATTGATACCCTTATCTATGTATGTGATGATGCATAAATTGTCTAAATGTATGAGATCAATTGAAATAATAATAACCTTGAAACCTTACTGTTTTAAGATTACGGGGAAGAACTCCTCACTACTTAGTTTATGAAATAAATATATTTCTGTTATTTTATATGATTTTCCGTGTACTTATTATTAAATGACTAATAAGAAGTTGAAACCTATCCATGTACACAAAATTGATATCTAAATTTATCGTTTAGATCTGCCGTGGTATATATACCTATGGAAACTTATTAAATGTCGATATAGCTTAAAAACTGAAATTAAATTGACTAGCTTATATGATAAATGGGGGGATTATTTTGTTCCTAGTCAATATCTATAAAGAGTCTATACATTATAATAACCTCGAGATTTGTCGTTTAATCAGCACGTGCAATTAAATAACAATGAACATTTAATAATACCTTAATTAATATAAGTACATTCAGTACCGGAAATTGTTGTTATAACGGCTTTTTATGTTACCTCTTCCATATAACAGTTTCTTGTCGTTGTATTGATAACTATAATCATAAATTTATTATTCTTTCCCAGAGGGCAGAGTGGAGGTGTCGAGGGAAAACAAATACCTAAGCACGATGGCACCAGGCAAAGTCTTCGGGGAGCTGGCTATCCTTTACAACTGTAAGAGGACAGCCACCATCAAGGCGGCCACTGATTGCCGCCTCTGGGCCATCGAGCGGCAATGCTTCCAGACCATCATGATGAGGACCGGACTCATTCGACAGGCGGAATACACGGATTTCCTCAAGAGGTATGTAACTTTGTTCTATCAAAAATAGTATTTAAGGTTCGACTTATTGGAGTCTAAGAGACAGAAATATTTAGTTCTCCTTGTAAAAAAATCAATACACAACACGCCTTCTCAGGAATTTATATTTTAAAAGAGGTACCTGATAGGTACCTACGTGCTATTTCCTAAAAAAAACTGTCCGTATAAATGTGCGTTTAAAATCCATTTCATTGTACAGACATCCTAGTTGTGAAAGAGTAACAATGTCCATAAACAACTCGGGTTTTGGATATATAATCTTATTTATTCTTACTATAAAATAGATAGTACCTATTACAATACCTATTGTGCCCACTCTAACAGTTTTAATACATTATTAATTAGGAGCGAGTAGTCATAAACGCCTTCGCGTTTGAAACAAAATGTTATTCCGAGACATAATGTGTGCCATTTATATGTACCTATCTGATTTAATCAATGTAATCTTAGAAGCGCCATTATTGGTATAAAAGAGAAGTTCTAGAGATACAAGATACTTATCTTCTAAGTAAATAAGATACCGTAAAGTGTGAACACGGTATTTAGTAATCTTTGGCATAAATTCGTCAGACTTTGCTCGGTGAAACTGATTATTTGCAAGCTACTTTCCAAGTATTTACTAGATACGATCGTATTTTGCAATTGCACTCAAGCGCCACCTACGCGTGCCATTTCGAATGGAGTTGCAGCCGTATCTGATTCAGACTGTACTGAACAAGAGAATAATGCTTACGTCAATAACAA
>DWPW01000270.1:0-12691 GCA_018252015.1 Astraptes brevicauda
CTTCAAACCAGAACATAGTAGCGCTTAACACTGCTGTTATTGGGCAGAAATAGGCGTGGCGGTGGTGCCGCCGGAGTCGAACCGCAAAGGGTTCTCCCATCTTAACATATTAGTAAGAACATAATGTTATGAAGAGAAAGAAAAAAAAAACATTGTCTAAAAATTGCATGTATTTATTTGCAACGCTTTTATATAAATTTCTTAGAATACGTAATTATGACCATATTTACATTTTTACACACTTATATTACTAGCAGTCTTTTGAAAGTTTATATTTATATCCTTTTTACTTATTTTTTAACACTTTTATGTACATATTTTTAATTTTGTATGTAAATGCTAAACTAAAAAGGGCAATTTACACCAGGATGTAAAAATGAACAATTATCTCCTTGTCGACATGAGCCTTTCCTTTGAAAATATATACAAACAGCTTTTCGGCCCCCTCGAGGGAAAGTCCCTCCTCGACCCCTTTGAGGACCTTCCCAAGTGCCCGTAGCTTTGCCTCGCCAATGTCCTCCTGCACCGCGACCTCGCATAGCTCCGCGAAAACTTCCGGGACCGGCAAAACCGTCTGGTCCTGGAGGGCCATGGGGTCCCGCCATATTATAATCCATTGGAAACATATTTTGCTGCATATTAAAACCTTCAGGAGGTACGGGAAACATAGGATTTGGTGCTCCAAACATTTCTGGACCCATCATCATATTTTCTGGTGACACCATCATTCCTGGGGGCATAGATCCTGGAGGCATAGCTCCGGGCGGTATACCTCCGGGTGGCATAGCTCCAGGTGGTATGGCTCCTGGTGGCATATTAGCAGAACCCATTGGCGCAGGAATTCCATTAGGCATCATATGCGGAGGGACACCATTAGGCCAATCTCCTGAAACCATTGGAGGCCCTTGGAAGCCAGGTGGAACACCCGAAAATTGGGGTGCAGGAAAATTATTAGGAAATTGCGGTATATTTGTAGGAAATATAGGTTGCACGTTCATATTATTACTAGGTGCCGCAGGTCCATTACCTTTAGGTTCAGGCCAAGGCATATTTCGGAAATCGCTGACATTATCCTGATTTCCAGTAATATCATCCAATGGTATTATACATGGTTCGGAATAAATATGTGTCTCCGGATCAGGTTCAACTGGCGAATCAGGTATCATTGCTTTATGAAAGTATAATGGTTGTAATGTACCTTTTTGACGCACTGCTTGTATATCTTTTTCTTTACTATTTTTGCCATGTTCCACTTGAATTTGACCATCAGCATCTATTAATATTAAAGGTCTCCAGTTAGTCTTTTCTTCCATGATGTCGTCATTACTAAGATTTCTACCCTTTTGAAAAGCTTCTCGTTCATGAATCCTTTCTAAATGTTTCATGTCTGTAAATGTTTTAGTCACATTTACACGTTCAGTTTCGTCAAGCTCGAAATACTGAATTTCTTCTAATTCTGAATCTGGTTTCCATTTGATACTTTTTTTCGGCCCTTTTCGCTTATGGTAACATAGAACTCCTTTAAGCCCATTTACTGTTAATGTGTGAGGTTCGGTCGTATCCATTTTTTCCTCGGATGTTTTAGTGTCACTTTCACTCTTACTTGCATTCTCTATTGGTTCCGAAATCTTTTCAGAGAGCTTCTCCTTATTTTCTTCGGTTTCCAACGTGTCTTGATAAAACCTAGGTGGTACAGACTTATTATCACCGTTTGGACTGGACGGAGTCGGCGTGTGTGGTGGCGAACCCTCACTTGGTGCATTTCCGTCTTTAGACCCACTAGTTCTCCGTTTCCGCTTTTTGGGTTCCTTCTTATTTGTTGCAGATGCATTTAGTGCATCCATGAACATGTCGCTTTCTTGTAACATCATAGCTGTAACAAGGAAAGATAATTTATATTAAATTTGCGTCTATTATATAACGAGTATGTAAATATTCATACTATATTACACAAGTGTTGTCCAAAATGTATAAATCAGGTTCCATTTTAACAGAGTTATTAATTTATTTAATGTAAAAAATGATACCGCATACCGCAGGTACGAAAAATGGTATACAATAATTAACATAACACAAGATTAAAAAATGTTAATAATAAGCCTATATTTTGCATAATAATTATTATATGATGTAATCATAACAATACTAAACTGTGTTTTGTATTCTTTTACTAGTTATTTATTACTTTTCGAATGAAAATACTATTAACTTCTCAAACTCTTGATAAATGAACGTTTATGCAGGTTACACAAAAATCCAGCTTTAAGATAGATGCCTCGGCATAACGTTATGATTATGTAATTTACGAGACCCGTCTTTATTCCAGTCGCAATGAGGCAGGTCGTGAGTCATCACAGAGGTCAATGCCGCCAGTGGCTAATGAGTCCAATTATTGTTTTCATTAAGTTTATTGTCATTTTTCATGTTCAACCAATTTTAGATCTTTCATTTAAGCTACGAAACAGTTCAGCTCGATACAATTCGGCTCCTTTAGCATTTCATGTTCCTACCATATGTTATTGTAACTACAGCAGTGTGCGCATGAAGCCACGAGAAGATTGAAGAAACTTTGAAAGTGTTTCAATTACCAGAAGCAGTTCCAGATCGTATGTAAGCACGATAAAAACAAAGTGTAAATAACCTACTAAAGATATTTGATGAAGTCACTCTGATTTGAACCCCTGGATATTGTACGACGTCCTTTATTTTATTACGGGTTTAAATTTATGCCTTTCCATATCATAATTATTACATGTACATATATATATATGTATCTATATAACAATTTTACTTTATTAATGCATGGTAAAAAGTAATTTCATAAATGAAACTGACTTCAAATACTCGTCAATTGAAACAATAAGTAAATACCCATAACTCAAAAATTACTGAACCGATTTTGATGAAACTAACAATATTCCCCAAGTTGTATTCCAAATGTATTCCACATATACCAGATTCAAATCAAAAAGGATCATCTCTTTAACATGCACTAAAGAAACTTAGCACATCTGCTTGGAAGCGTGAATAAATTGTCTTATTAAAAATATTGTACCAGTGATAACCCTGCAGCGCACGTTGTAGTTCCCGTAATATGGGCGATAGTTGTGCATGAAGCTATATTTTTCAGTGCGTTGTTCAGCTTGTATTCGAGAGGATTCAAGATGTTTATAGACAATATAAACCATACCTACCTTGGTATTTTGGAAACATAGTGACGATAAATTTATATCATGTAGGCTAAAACATATACGTAATATGAAATGACAATTACTTCAGCAATATTTCTACCTGATAATATCTTTATATGCTTCTTAAATAAAATATATATACCTACATCTATCTAATAAAATTAAATACCATCAAATTTTAACTACAACTGAAAATTCAATGTAATTTAATGAAAGAAATCGAAAATCTAAAATTTTAATTAATAAGTTTAATTGTATCAATATAGTAAGAATGGTTTTAATGGGAGCGTCAGTTAAATGTGTGTCCCAATATTTATGAACCCGGACAACTATGTATAACCCTATATACTATGCGGAATGTATGATGCGACAGTATAGGAAATTAGTAAAATATAAGTGCTTAAGATAATAAAAGAATTTTTAAATGTTTACTTAGTAAAAGAGGATATACAAATAGACAGAGATACAAATACATATTAACCAAATTTAATAGTTCGGGGAACTTGGGGGTTCCGAGAGGACAATATAAAAAAAGACCTACCCTTGATTCGAAAACATTTCAACCAGTCACAATCAGCAACAAAAGTCAATTTTTAAACAAAACTTACCTACCTACCGTACCTACATATAAATTTAAATACAATGGCTTGTTACATAATTATAATGATACACAGCTCGTGAAAGTGATTCAAAATTTTATAAACGCCAGTCACTTTTAGCTCAAAAGTAGAATCTCAGTGAGATAATTTCATAAAAGTATTCACTCATGGAATCATTACATAACTTTATTACTTATTGTAGTATTATATCTTCATGCGTATGTATTGTACTATTTGCTAATTAATTCGTGATGTATTTTAATCATAAAATTTGAAATTACATTAAAACTTTATAAACGATATTATATTTCGCGTTAATATTACTGAACCGTTAAAACATTTTCATTTATATTTATTTCCGTAAGTTAAATCAACTCAAAACATAATTACTTATTCATATTACTTAGTCCACTATCTTTGTAAAAAGTTCAGCAGTTGTCTAGGGCAACTGTAAAATTAAGTATTTTGTAAACACAGTTCGATATCTAAATTTCAAAAATAAGTAAATTTAAACATTGATGTTAGAATTTCGGTCGGTTCTAAAATAACATGATATTAATTGATTGTTTTATTTGTTCTTTAAAAATTTTGAAGACTGATAATTCTTCTTATATTATTATAAATCTTCATTAAGTGAAAAGTTACCTAGGTATAGTAATATGTAATAAATAATTCATATTATTCTAACACAAGCTTCAGTTTCTAACAGCAGTTATCATTTAGACATTTACTAAATTACCTAATCGTATGCAGTCGATACTAATGAATTCGGATTAGTCTAAAATAAAGTTAGTAATTATGGCTTTTCAAATAGTTTTTTTACCCCAGATTAACTTCGATATCGCGGTTTTTGCTAAAATTGAAATACATCTCATTATTTTTTAGTACCTACGATATCAGCCAGAAAATCGTATCAACAGTGAAACAACGTTGCTACCGACACCGGTAACGAACTAATTTCAGTGCCCAACTGGCGATATTTAAATTAGTTATGATTACCCATTTCAATTAGGGGTTTTACAAAACACCTGTCCAAGAAAAGTGTAATATCATTGCAATCTTTACGAAATATAGACAACTAACGCAGGAATTTTAAACGTTCAGTACAGTGGTTTGATTTTAGGTCACGAATATCGGACCTAATTAAATATACTATTTTGCTAGGCAGCACGAGCGCTGGAGTAGAGTTGTCGCTCTAGCTGCCAGGTGGCAAGAGTCATCGAAAGATCGGGGGAAGACAAAAATGTCAAGAATAGTTTATAAGGTGCCGAAAGACTATTTCTTTCAACCCTTATCAAAGGCTAGGACCGACTCTGTTATCAATTGTTCTATCCATATTTTTGATAAATATTGTCATTTTCCGTTTCTATACTCGCAACGAATGACTAATCTTGATTTGAGAAAGAAAGACATACATTCTAGAATTAGCACTACCTTATAGATTTAATACTTTTTATATTCAATATCAGATAAAGTTTTAATGAGCAAACTTACTGATTCAACATTATTCAAAATAAGACTCTTATTTAAAATATTTCACATTTATGTGAAATAAGACCAATTCTACTTTTACGTGCGTACTTTTGTAACAGAATAGTGCAAGAAAATAATATATTTTTCTTCAAATTCAAGACATTTAAGTACGAGTACCTACATAAGTATTTAGTGATCAAATTGTGGTTTGCATAGGTGTTCTATACTAATAATATTATCACTTAACGAAGGTACAGCTTTTTAACCACGACAATCTAATATGTATTTCCAATTTCCACTTTAAGAGTAATCGTTAAAAGGATTAATTAACTAATCGTACTTATGTAGTATTGAATTAATACGAACTTTTTCAGTCTATGCCCATTTATTTTTAAATCTAGTTCGCATTATAATAAACGTTGTTTAGGAAGTTTGTCTCGAAAATAAAGTGATTTTGGCGGTACTTTATTTTTAACAGTCCAAGTAAAACTGTAACCAGTTCACGTTTTAGTAATATGAAGTATCATAAATATGTAGATTTCATTGTCAAAATTACATTTTTATAGAATATATCAATAAAATCATTTTATTAATGTTAATATATTTTTATACTTACGTACCTACAATGTTTAGTAATGCCCTAAAACTTATTTCGAATTCATGAACACAAGTTTGCGATTACTTTTCTATCAATGTTATAAACATAATGTGCCTATTTAATTTTAATCATTCAATATACCGCAATATTCCTCGGCATTTGTGTAATATACAGTATTACAGTATAGTATATATATACTTAATCCATATAAGCAGCTACTAAATCATTTAAATGTATACTTTGACAACGTTTATTTACCTTAGACCTGCTATAGTTCGCCTTAATAAATATGAAGCTACGCAAGGTTTTTTAATTAGTCATTAGCATCCTTTACATGATCATAAAAGGCTGACCTAAATATTTTTCTAGTATTGTTTTTGTTTCTGGTAAGTTTATCGATTGGATTGGGAATTAGATTCTGGAGATTATTTTTTGTTATGTAAATTAATTTACAATGCGTACTCTTAATAAACGTTTAAATTTCCCGGTCTATTTTAAAAGTTAGTCTTATATGTCAAAAATTGGTATTCCTCAGTGTTGTCCGTTCAGCACTTTTCGTGAAACAATTCAAAACATTTGAAGTGGTGGTTAAAAACGACTACCAACTCACTATATTTCTACTATTCGCCGAGCTGAAGAGCATATACATTCATAATAATTTAAATAAGACTGCCCAGCAAATACAATTTATTAAGAAATTAGATCAATGAGTAATCTGCTTCACAACTTTATTATTAATTTGTAGTAAAAACTTTTTAAAAATGAACATTTTATGTATATAATTTTATAAACAAACAATTAACAAATGGCACTTCATTACGCTTCTGGCGTTCGTAATATCTATAGAACAGAAATCGAAAATCACTCCACCACTTGAAAATCAGTTTCGATCATTTTTGGCAAGAATTATTAAAATAGTACATAATATACCTATGTAGATAGACATAATTCTAACAGCATAGAAAGACGAAAGTAGAAAAACATGGTAAGAGGTAAAATTTTTAATCACCACCTTTGCGTTGCAAACCTTTTTTAATACTATAAAGTACTTAATATTTTTATATTATCTACAACATGTAGAAGTTGCTTACTGACAACCGATACGGAGGTCCAATTTCGAATTAGACTATACTTGTAAGTATGTATGTTCGTGTCCGTTGTACATACCTAAGTCGGATTGAAGTGAAAAAAGCAAAATGAGGAAATTACGTTACTAAGTCGCCCTACATCTTCAATTAGCTTCTAATAAAGCCTATCAACTTAATTGAATACTCTCCAAACACGTATTTTCTACGTACGTACGTTACGTACGTACTTTTATTACTTTAAGAAAGCTATTTTCTATGTAAATGCGTAGGCATGGCAATAGCAATTATTTCAACGTGCGTTCCAAGTAGGTACAAGAAGTAGTGTAAATTCCTCTTTTTGATTTAATGTTAGACTGTAATCCACAAATACACTTGTAGCAGCGCTAGAGACCATGTGTGTTCCCAATGCTTAAGTGTTTAGAAACTACCAAAAATGCAAAATACCTATTTCAGAGTAAGTAATATCACATCATTCATATAAGGTCATATAGTATTAAGAGTTCTTCAGAACACACAAACAATCACATGAATCGTTTGAGATTTTCTGATTACATTTGGATGTTTATTTAAAATGTAACCAAAATTGTACGAAATATAAATAATACTGGGTGTATAAAAATACTATCAGATGAAAAGTTGTGCGATAGTATTAATTTTATAATATTTATCACATTTATCATATTTACCTATGATTAAATAAGCAAGTGCTTAATTTATATTCATGATGAAGTGATGAAGAAATATTAAACCACCGAAATCAGCAACGAAAATTTTAACGTATTGCATTAATTTTACGATCAGGCATATCTTAATTAATGCACTTAAGAAGTTACGGATACTATAAAGGTAACATTAATTTCTTTATATTGTAAAGAGAACATTTTTGTATGCAAGAGTGCGCGGTATAGCTTAATTTCTATTAGTATCTTATCAGTTGCGCGAAGAGCCTTTCAAACAATATATATTATATGAATATTGTTAACAGTGACGCATGGCAAAGGTATAATTAAGGTATTGTGACCAAGTAAATAATATAATAAAATATTAGGCCCATAACCCAGGAGATGCACTAAAAATATGTATAGTATTTATTACAAATCATTTTTAATACCAATGATTTTTGTTGGTCAAATAAGATTTCGGTACACTCCCCTAATACTAAAAATTCCTTTTAACGTGTCTCAAGAAATGCGAGTGTTTACTTTGGATTAATCGGTCTGGAAGCGATGGTTCGCGGCTGAAGCACCGATGCACCAACTGCGTTGCGATGAACTCTTGTGGCAAGTCGAATGCACTGTAACACACTCGTTACAGACACTGATTTAAATTTAAAGGTTTACAGAAAACCATCAATCTGTTCAGGTTAGAATTTATTAATATTAAATATTTTACAAAAAATATCATGGAACCATCGTATTTATACATTTCAGACTTACCAATAATGTAACAAAAATTAATATTTTTGCACCCTCTGAACGATACCGATAATAGTTCGTAAAGATAGGCAGCTCCTGAAAAAAAATGTAACATTAATAAGAAGCTCGTTAATTGAGATAAAAGTATATACTTACGTTTGGGTTTAGGTGGAATTAGTTTAATAGCTCCGGGCTTTTCGATGTCTAAAGTTTTTGGTTTCTTTTCAGGAGGAATTTCGCTATGAACAGGAGATGGTCTTTTGGGTATTGATACAGTAGGCGGTAGAACAGGTGGAGGCTTTTTGTTTAATAGAGAAGCTCGTGATGGTGGGGGTTTGACCTCTTCTTCCAATCCATGTTTCCTAAATTTCGAATTAAACGTTTTTACTGTTTTTGGTTTAGGTTCGTCAGGTTTTCTTATTTCAATAGATATTGATGGTTTTTCTCTTTTTACGTCGCTTAGTTTTGGAATTTTTCCTAATTTGTGAATAGATGGTGATTGTGTCTTCTCGTCTGGTTTTTCTGAAGACTTCTGTGTAGCATCTTTTGTTTTATTATCTTTATCCTTTTCTTTACTCTTCTCTTTATCTTGCTTATCATAACGATCCTTTGACTTACTAGAACTACTACTACTAGAACGTGATTTCTTGTCGCTACTCGCGCCATCTTTTGATTTGGAGCTATGAGAGGAAGACGAATGTTTGTCTTTTTCCCGTGATTTATCCTTACTTCTATGCTTACTGGAACTAGAACTACTTTTATGGCTACTTTTATGTTTATCACTTGATGATGATTTGCTCGAACGCTTAGAACTCGATCTTGAAGCACTCCTATCACGTGATTTATCTTTACTTCTACTTCTATGTCTTTCCCTAGTTTTTTCTTTGTCAGATGAATCATCTGACGATTTGTTGTCTTCATCATCAACTTGGGATAAAATTTGTTTTCCGTTTTTTAAAGTAATTTTTAATACAGGTAATGTCTCTTTTTCGGTATCACCATCATCTTTATCCTTAGTTTCGGGTATATTTTCAATATTTTCAGTGTCGGATTCCGGTGATGTGTCTAAATTAACTGTTTCTAATTTATCAACATTGTTATCAACGCATACACTTTCAGATTGTACTGCACTACCTAAATTAGATTCTGTATGTACTTCTGTCTCAGCTTCACTTATTATCTGTTGAATATCGGTTACTTGTATAGGAATAACTTCTTCACCTTTTACTGTTTTCAGCCATTGTTCTACTAGTTTCGAGGCCAAAGCCCTTATTTCTAAAACAATTGACATAAGCAAATGTATTAATGAAAAAAAATTACAATAGTTAGCATGGATCAAAACATCTGAATTTACTGACAACGAATAGATCCTGCATATTATGACTTTCCACATAATTCCTAAAATATTAGCCGCTTACAGTAGGCAGGAAGCAAAATAAAAACAATAGAGAATGCTAAATATTACATAATTAAATTAGTTTCTTACCGAGGTGAATTTCGTCCTTCGACAGTTCCTTCACAAGTTTCGGACAGTTATTTGTCTTGAGGCGTTCAATTCCCACGGGGCATAGTAAAAGTAGCTCGAGTAATTCTCGAACCAACGGCCAATTATTCGCTGTTATGCCCTCCGTGAGCCACGTGTGCATCAATCGCCAACCTCCAGATCCCATAAACAAGCTTAGTAGATCCGTTTCGGTACATTTTAGGATTTGGATATATATACATTTTGAAACCAGCTTCTTAGAAAACTTTGTCATTAAACTGTAAAAGATATAAATAGTTATCTAGGAGTTTGAATAAAAAATAAAACGAATAATACACTTGTTATTACTGTATGTAATAATGTCATTATTACATGCAACATACCAAAATTATATTTTTAATATTTGCCTAAGTTACATATTATATGCCAACATATTACAAGAAAAAAAATATCCTTCTTCGAATTAATAACGTTGTATTGTAATTCATTACGCTTACATGCTTATAATTTATTATACTTTATTGTTGTCATAATATATTTACATTTTTGTAGGAATTAATTTCAATAAAATCTTAAATACCTATTGTAAAAGTTTTTGGTCATAATTGACTGTCATTTTTAAGATTTTATTTCAAAATTATGAAAGTTTACCTTAATTAATCGGATACGAGATAACAAACGTAATCAAGTAGTTTTACTGAGAATAACTATTACAATTTTTATGCAGTAGGTATAATGGTTTAAGGCTCCCATAATATAATTATTATCTAATCTGACACTGATACATTACATAATATATAAGGTTTTGTTTTATGTAAGAAACTAAATGGTATTAATTAGGTTATTGATATTTACCCAGCCAGCCTTTCAACTTCATCTCTGCTTTTAACACCTCCTTTGGGTGACAACAGCACTCCGAGGCAGTTCAGCAGCTGAATTGGATCAATACGCGGCTGTAACAAATAACACAAAGTTTAGTTTGTATTTCATTTATAAATGTCCGACAACCCAATTACTGAAATTCTTATTATTTCATTAATGTGGAAAAGCTAAGTTTGATCACATCTGAAAACAGTAAATATAGTATAAGCAAAAAGGTAAATTTTAAACGCATAAATTGAGAAAGGCTAAGTGTTATAGACCTCGTTGAAAGATTTCGAAACAAGCATCAATTTGTGTAAAATACGCGTTGCAGGCGTAAAACGTGTGATGATCACATCCTATGAATTATTTAATTTTTCTTTTTATTTACGAAACTAGTTTACATAAGTACATATATTACATACCATGTTCAGTTAACATATCAGATACACATAGTTACAAATAAAACGATCACTAATTCCTTAATACGACAGTTGAATAGAATGTGTCCTTAGTTACATGGTTTAATCAATGTTAAAACGGATTTCCACTGTAGATAAAATATCGATATTCCGGCGTTGATGAATCAATCGATTCGTTTTTAGGTATATTATACATATTTATCATTATTCGTAAAAATAATATACGATTACGTAATTCACAACATTATATTAAAGTAAAATGGTCGTTTCTTCACATAAAACGAATAATTATTGTTTAGTTCGATTGTTATGTTTGTTTCAGAAACTTTTAGATATAATTGAGGTTCCTATGGAAACCTTTTTGGCATTTGTACATGTGACTAATTCACAAAGTGAAATCAATTCCGGCGGCACCACCGCCACACCGATTTCTGCCTTATAACAGCAGTGTTAAGCGCTGCTCTGTTCTGGTCTGAAGGGTGTGGTAAGGGAGACATACTTATCAGAGACGTTCCAACTTAGTCCTCAGGGGCAGTAACGCATCTGTGGTCAACCTTAGGTAGGACATTGAACTTAACAGGGGTTGATTACAGCTGTCCATGGGCGGCAGTGGTCTCTTACCATCAGGTAGACTGTATGCTCGATTGATACTTCCAAACTAAAAAAAAGTAAAAGAATAATCTAAAAGCAAATAATTCAATTTACATTTCGCAATATAGGTATATTTTGACTTTATTTTGTTCCATACAGTAGGTAATAATAGTAGAGATTTATGGTAGACAATTAAAATATGACCATTGTAACATTGGGAACAAGAAACGGGATATTTACTGAAGAAAAAGTTTCGAAAATAAAAAGTTTATCATTCAGGTAATCACATTTTGATAACGACATTGATTTGTTTACTGAATAGGTATTCATTTTTTTTTCAAGGAAGAAAGTATTTCTAGGGAAAACCGTAAATAAAATAAAATGTGTCTATAGAATCAATTGTGTTCCATTAACATAATTATATCACTGCGTAAGAACCCGGCTAACGAACGCTTCTAATGACGCCAGTGTATTAAAATATCAATTTTAGGGTCAACGAGTCGTCACCCGGCACGAGTCTCGTGAAGGGACATTTGAGTGATTACTAAACAAAAATGGTAATTGTTCTGTATAAAACTGCAAAAATTATGATACAAAAGTTTAAAAGACCTATGTAATATCCTACCATAGATAAATAAGCTTACATTGAATTATTTTCTACTACAACAATTGAATATTACCATTTTGAAGCAATATAATTTTCGTACATCTATATCGTCAACCCATTATTGTCCCACTGCCGGGCACGGGTCTCCGGTCGAGTGAATAGAGTGTAGGTCATAATCTACCGCGTTGGCAAAGCGCGAATTGGTACACTTCACAAACCCTTGACAATTTTTTTTAAGAACTCAGGCCTGCAGGTTTCTTCACGATGTTTTCCTTCACCGTTAAAACAAGTGATCATTAATTTATAATACGCACATAACTTCGAAAGTCAGAGATGCGTGCCTAGGATTTGCACCTCGGACCC
>DWPW01000271.1:0-12687 GCA_018252015.1 Astraptes brevicauda
CAATAAATGATATCCCGTCAGAAGAGGCTGACATTTCCCATAAACTCCTTGAGTTATGGGGTTTACAAGTTCTTAAGGAATTGTGTGTATAGGTTTGGTCGCATACCCACCCCGTCCTCCCACCCCTCCCTTACGTAAACGTCGAAATATTTGAAATTTTCTAGAACCCCTCTGGACCCCATATATCATGAAATTTAGGGGGTCAGCCGCCCCGGACGGAATATAGCTTTTTATAATACTATGAACTAAATTACGAAGAAATAACCCAACATTTTTCATAAAAGACTGCGTTTTATTTAAACCACTGCGTATTTTATGGACTATTAAAATACGCAGTATTAATGACAACAAAATAAGCACTAACATAGATAATTTGTGATACAAGTATGCCGACGCGCGGTTATAATTATCGTTATCTATCAACATCGAGACTGACATGCACACAAAGTAATATTAAAACACACATGAAACTGGTAATTTTCGACATTTTGCGGTTAATCTATTGATCCGTAATAGGTAGATTGTTACAAAATGTATTTGTGTATTTCTATGGCCGCTATAGCAACAAATACTAAAAATTAAAAAAAAACTCTAATACAAGGGGCATACATGAAAACGATATTTTTAAATATTTTGCAGGTATTTTATTACGTATTTGTATTGTATACCTGCCTAGCATAAAAAGACTTTAAAATATATTAGTTGCTTTATGTAGTTGCTCATTTAAATAAACTGAATACAGCGTCCCACAGGACGTTACCTTTTATACTGTAGTATAAAAGGTAACGGAAACTGAAGTTTATTATGACGCGGATAAATAGTAACCACAAAACACACTCTTATAAATAGCGCGTGTTTGCCATGCAAAGTAAACAACTCAATGATGATCCGGTCTGAGTTGGTCGTATACGCGTTGTGCGCGCTCGTCGTGGGCAACGCCGCGCGCGCCCCATCTGGGCACAATCTTGTCCAGCCTTACAATAATAAATCAAGTGAGTAAAAATTTCTGCACATATTTCCACATCCATTCACTAATCTTAAATCCATGGCGTCTAACTCATCGTTCGTTAAAGAAATTACCAAATGAAAACCTTGAAATTAGTCTAAGACGGTCTAGGGGATCCTAAAACACGATCGACAGTCGACTAAAAATGTTCGCGAGTGTTCATTAACATATCACAACAGTGTTTCGTACAAATTATGTTGGCATAAAGTATATCATTTAAGTAATAAGTCCTAAGTGTGATGTTAAAATGAAATAAAAATGAAAAGTGTATAAAATCTACCGTGTACCTACTTACTGACGTTTGTGTCAGAACCGCTGGACCAAGTGCGATATTTTATGTTTGGAGACTATTAAGATTCAATACCTTTTTGATACTATTTGATACCTAAATTAAATTATCTAGTACATCTGCGAGCAGTGAAAAAAACATGAAAAGAAAGTGACCAGATATTCTGCAGTCAGGTTGTCTGGACATTTTTTCACATGGTTGGAGATAAAATATCTTGTTTATTTTCAAAAATTTAATACCTTTTTAATACCCTAACATATATATTTTTACAAATTTTATGGCGTCCCAGGAAAAAGTTACGAATGAATGAAATTATACTATATACATTCTACATCTGAATAAGAGTATTTAGAAGTAGTGTTCTTATTAAATCAAAATCTCATTACTATTATAAACGCGAAAGTTTGTATGTATGGATGTTTTTACTCAATCACGCCAGACGAAAGTTTGTATGTATGGATGTTTTTACTCAATCACGCCAGAACGAGTGAGAATGAAATTTGGCACAGGGATAGTTTATAGTCTGGAATAACACAGGCTATTTTTTATCCAGGAAAATTTTACAGTTGCTGTGGGATAAAAAATAGTACTTCATGCAGGGCGTGGGCCGCGGGCGTACGCTAGTTTAAAATAATATAATGAAAGAACCTAGTAAATCTTTTGATGAGTAAATAAGGCATTACTTTAGTACCCAAAATCAGCCAAATCGTGCCAACGAGCTCGATCTTCATCGTCACCTTCATCGAGTCATACATATAGGGGAACTAGTTGAACCTTGGCACTATGTGTACCTAGACCATTAGGAAAATTTTAAGTATTCGCGCGATAGAAGATTTGAAGGTCGTAGAAACCTTGTGGTTTGACTTCGGCGGCACCACCGCCACACCTATTTCTGCCTAATAACATAACAGCAGTGTTAAGCGCTGCTGTGTTCTGGTTTGAAGGGTGTGGTAAGGGAGACATACTTATTCGAGGCGTTTGAACTTAGTCCTCAGGGGTAGCAACGCATCTGTGGCTGACCTCAGGTGGGACTATAATCTTATCTGGGGTTGATTACAGATGTACACGGGCGGCAGTGGCCACTTATCGTTTGGTGGGCTGCATGCTCGTTTGCTATTTTACCTCCAAATTCTCTGTGCGTCCTAGGTAGACCCTACTAATAACCGAGATACATAAGATATGCTGTACCTCGGCCGTAATTCCCATTTTTAATTTAACTTTTAAAATATATGTACACATGAAATATACATTTCTGATGTTTTTGTGGTAAGTACCCAAATAAATTGACCTATCAACATGTACAAATATAATTTGTGTACTGTACGTCAAACCACAATAAAAAATATATATGTAAAAAACTCTCCTATATTCAATAGGGTCCCCACATAATATATTATCATCATTACCACCAGCCTGTTCTTGTCCGCTGCTGGACATAGGACTCTCCAAATGCACGCCAATTTGGTCTTTCTTGGGCTACTCGCATTCAGTGTCAATGACAATATATTACGTACATATATTATAATTAAAATAAGTTTTGTTTCTTAAAGAATTTGATTCATCCATAACTTTTACCTGGGACGCCATAAAATTTGTAAAAAATATATATGTTAAGGTATTGAATATTAACAAATAAACTATTAAGATATATTATCTCCAACCATGTGAAAAAATGTGGTCCTGACAACCTGACGGCAGAATGTCTGGTCACCTTCTTTTCATGTCTTTTAACTCCTCGTCGAGGTATTAGATAATTTAATTTAGTTTTGAATCTTGAACTATCAACATAAAATATGGCGACTACATAATATATTGAGACTACTCCAAACATAAAATGTGGCACTTGGTTATTTGCAAAATTGTAAGAAAATACTTAGTACATTTTCTAAATCGATAACACTTATTTTTTGAAAACGCTCAGCAACAGGCAAGCTAAAATATCTAGCCGCACTTAAGTGGTGACTACGTAACGACCATTTTCCTTTGTTTTTAGCACTAAAGTGCGTACTTACTCATTATAATTATAGTAGGTAAGTACCTGTGGTGGTGCTGCAGGAACCACGAAACGATATCAATTAAGTACAACGATTATAAGTCATAAATAATACTTATAATAATTCTGATAAATGTACCTACTTACATTGTATTCGCTGACGTCATCATCCTATTGTAAATAATACGTGTTGATAGAAGATATCTTGACCGGCCAGGTTATCATACTTATACGAATGGGGATTTCCAACATAAATACTTTTATATTTGTTTCATTATCTACTGTTACGTATGTGAATATAAATAAGGACATACATGACAAAAAAAAATGTTCGAATACTTACTTCACATAATTCATAAGTATTATAATATTATTTTCCTGCAATTGTCAATAACAAGTATTTAAATCGTTCGGAACTTCCCGTAAATTAAGGAAAAAACAAAGCTAAGCGCAACATATTTATGTATTCCAACGATAAAAAATAATTGACTCAGTTAGGTACCTACAAAAGCAATTAGGTACTAGGTTAATGGATTTGTCATTAGCGTCTTGTCGGCCATTATACGAGTTTACATTACCTACAAATGTTTAAACTTCTAATCGGAAGTGCGCGACGATTGCCTTCACTTAGGAGCTATTCACTCCCGAGAAACTGTTGACATAGTCACTTGTCAACGAAATACTATTTAGTAAAGGACTGAAGTACCATTGTTGTGTCCCGTCTATGCAGATGATATGTATACCCTTTTGCAGCAAATCAAGCGCTGCAGTCTTTAAGGATACGTTAGACAGTATATGTATGTTTTGTAGCGCGACAGCGTGTTTAATCTTTAAATTAAAAAAGGAAGACGATTTATGATTGAAGTAATTTCTCTAGTAAGTACTTCAGTACATAGTATCTCAATGTCACTTCTGTAGCTTATGTAGCAACGTTAAGGTTTATGAGAGTAGACGTGGTTATGCTTTGGACTGATGTAAAAAAGTCGTTGCGAGTTGCACTACAAGGCAATTGCAAAATCGGTCAGTCGTAAGTCGTAAAACTCGTAGGTAATAGTCGAAAACAATGAAGCACATAACATGAGGGTGAGGGAGGGTGAGGGAAATCTTCGGTACCAAATTTTTGTTATAAATATGTTTAAATAAAATGAAATTTTAAAATTCCAACTAGGGTTCAGGGGTATGGGTCACTGTGTCTCCAATCGATTAATTCGCGTGCGGTGTGCGTTAATAATGGAATAATATCATAATTAAATTAATAAAGCCTCTTCTAATGAAAACTGCAATATGAAAATATTTTGTTTGTGAACAAAAATGGTTGTATTTATAAAAAAATACTATTATCTTAAAAGACTACGCCAGAAGGAAGGATTTTTTGGAGTGTGTATACATGTAGGTATGTCCCCTTTTTGTCATCTTCTACAAACCAAAAAGCTTTAAGGAATTTGGCATATGAGATGTTGTTGGATTTGTCTTTGTAATAGTAAGTTACATATTTTTTATATATTGCATCTGAAAATCAAACATACCTTCCCCCTCGGAAGGATGTAATTTTCTTTTTATCATAATCAATATGGGCATCAAATAAAAGCTATATCTTTACAAATCTGCCAGGTTCATTTTCCAGATGTGCATAGGATGGAAAATTTGGAATCTATAAGGGTCATTTCAATAACACTAAAACTTCATACTTAAGCAGTGGAAGCAGTGGGTTATCTTTGGATATATTTTATTTAAGTAATTTATTAATATCAGCATCCGCTGATATAGGAAAAACCTGCATCGGCAACAACCCTGATTCCAACTATAGATAGGTTAAATTCCTAACGAAGTAATTTAAATTTGTCTTTTCTATGGATGTCTTATAAACTGTTGTTCCTGTTGTTTATATCAAGTTAATTGCGTGCTAGTTTGCTATATTCATACTTTTGTAGTCAGTGAACTTGCTAGATTTAAATTAGTTTCAAAGTTGTAATCTGACTGTTAAACTATTATTTTATTAATAATACATATATTCATAATATATGATGATTACACATCTACATATATTCTATTAAAATTAATTTGAAGTTAAGGTACCTATTCTGGTTTGAATTTCAAGTAGGTATACCATGAACTATGTAGCGAAATAATTTGCGAATCACAATATATTTATTTTAGATTATTATATATTAGAGGTCACAGATCAATACATATCCTATAGAAATGTCATCATCACTTTGGCGCGCTTAATAAAATTATAATAATACAGTTTTAGAGTTCTAAAAATAAGACGTGGATCTGTGGTTTTTTAAACTTTACCTACATTTTATTTCAGTGTTCGATAAAACGCGTAGCGAAAAAAATCTATGTCAATGGATAAAATGTAGGTAGTTTAAGTTTAGAAAAAATCTGTCTTATCAACTGAAACCACAAACAAAACTCGAGTATAAATATGCGTATAGCAAATGATATTACGTCTGAACTTAGGAAGGGACGCAACCCGGGGCTCTTCCCGGCTGTCAGCATCAGGAGCAACCATAATGAAAGTACCAGCTATTAGAGGGCGGCATAAAATTTTCTACCTTTCTCCCGGTTTAAGGCTCCTTAAAACCTGCAAATTTTTACTGCATCGTAATTTCAAATGTTACTAAACTTAAGAGTTCAATTTAATTTAGCCCGTACAAAAGAAAATTACCTACCTTATAGCATTATAACGTTATCAATACTTACATTTTTATATTAAAAACTTTAAACGGACAAATGAACGGTATCCTAACATTTTAGTTTTTATAGTTTAGAAGTAGCAAACGAATATGCAGTCCAACTGTTGATAAGTGGTCAATGCCGCCCATGGAAATTTGTAATCAACCTGAGATAAGATCAAAGGCCTACCTAAGGTTGACCACAGATGCGTTTCTACCCCTGAGGACTAAGTTGGAATGCCTCGGATAAGTACACCTCCCTTACCACAAACTTAAGACCAGAAAACACCATTGCTTGACACTGCTGTTACTAGGAAGAAATAGGTGTGGCGGTGATGCAGCCGGAGTTGAACCACAATGATACCTTTAGAACCATTCTGAATCTGAGAGACGGAGGAACACTTGGGTACTATAATGATGTTAACACAATGTTTCTGGATATATTCAAACGCAAAACGTAAAAAAAGCTAAGTTGTAATTCATATTACTAATTAATATAAATAAAGCTTAAAGTTTGTGAGGATGGATAGATATTTGTTACTTTGTAACTTTAGACCGGTTAAATGGATCTGGATGAAATTTGGTACAAAGATATATTACAGTCTGGAATAACAACATATAGGTTACTTTTTATCCCGGAAATGCAAGGTTCTTGTGAGATAGTTTTTTTATAATTTGACATTTTATTGCATAGGGGCTGTTAGGTTTTTAATGAATCCATTTACGACATAGGGTACTTTGTATACCGGAAAAATATACGCATTGATTTGGCGGGATAGATTAGTCTTCTTTGAAAAATGTTATTTCGTTGAAATTATAGAATGTATATTTTTAATTATACGTAGGTATATCATGTTACATTTTTTATAATTGCAAATGATACCGCGGGCACGTCTAGTTTGTGTATAATTATAGTTACGGAAAAATAATTTCCTCACGTGCCAGTGTGGTCTCTATTTTCATTTATTAGTCTGTAGAGCAGGTAAACGCCGACGCCGATCCATTATGCACGGTTGCCAACAAGTCGTCAAACCGGGTTATGTTTATGACTCACATGGAAACCTTTAGAATATCTTTGTTACAAACAGACACCGAAGACTTTGTTTATATTAATTTACCTGAGTCTCTATCTGTTAAATATGTATACATCCATGTACCTACTTATCTGCAAATTGATTGTATTACATAGGCATGCCTGGTACCAACAGCTATTGGAATTCTGATCTTAAAGGCAGAGGGATAAATAATTCATTTATACCTACCTGTAACTTATACTACCGTTGTAGACCTGTACACAATGCACTTAAGTACCTGTACGGCATTACAAAGTAAAGCTAAGAGAGAGACCTGGCGATAGCCCACTTATTTTAGAGGTATTTTTCATACATTTCACTTGCATCATCAAGTATTTGCATAAATCTCATTGTTGCACTGTTCATGTAGCGCATAACAGCACTATCATATTCCATTACATGAATGCACTGTTTGGTCCCTTTAGAAAAACTCCACTGTGCTCCAGATGTTGGCGCCTCGTCTGATCCGTTTAACTTCCCTGAAGTGACGCAGCCCGTCAACGAGCGCTTCCCGTCTGCTGTGATCTTCGGCAGGACCTGCGGTGGAACTATCATCGGCGACAAATGGGTGCTCTCAGCAGCTCATTGGTATGTTACAAGTATTATACATATCTCTTAAGTTCGTTATTCCTTAATTACAAATAATAATTATAGAAGTCAGCAGTAATTATCGTTACACGTGCTAGCGATTTATCAAAATAAGTACAATAAATAATTGTCTCCGCCTTATCATAGCCTTGACATTAGAACACAGTGGTTAAGTCTGTCATTAATCACTATAAGCCAAACATTAGTGTATAGTAATAAACCTGAAGAGACGAATATTTATACCATTGGGTTATCATAGCCGAAAACATTTTTTTCTCTTAATAGAGTAGCAATGAGTGATCTCTCTGAGTGGTATAAAATATGAAGGATATTCTTTGTGATAATGAATATTAACTTATTCGTATGCCGCAGAAACCTCGGCTGCTTGCGTCAAAACATGTTCTGGGTTTTCCTTATTTACCGCGCTGTATATTGAGTCATTTAATTACACAAGTTCCTTCATACTATTCGCTTCGCTTTATTTACTTCAATCTTTGTTACTTGATAAGACAAACTCTTTTAAAAATTGAATTATAAATGTTCATTGCTACGTTTACACTATCGAGACATAAAAAGTTGACATTTTTTCATCAGCCTGTAAAGGGTTTTAGTAAAAATATTGAACCGATGGAGATGGGACTTTTCACCATCACATATATTCCAAATAAATTCTACTTAAGAAGACAGTAACAAAATTAACATTTAACATTCAGAATTAGTTTAATCAGCCATTGTTTCACACCTTTACAACCGGCCCGCATGCCATTCGTTCTTATGTATCTATATCCTTGAATAAAATATATATATAATGATATCAAAATATAAGTGTACGTTTGATATCGACATACCATTAAATAAAAAACGAGTACCTGGGCACTTTATAATACTAAAACTGCATTTACTTACATCCAACGTGTCATGGCAGACAAAATCATATTTTGTTCCACTTCCTCCAAGGTTCTACTTATACAACATTTTGACAAGTACGGCTCGTGTCTATATAAATACCACAGACATCTAGATGCATGTCTTGGATTGGTCTTGGAAGAATAATTCCTCCGAGACGTTCATACACTTTATTTATCTACGAGGTACACTACGGCATAACTCCACGTACTTATCTGCCACATACAATGTCTGTAAACATAAAATCGGCTTTATACATAAAGACAAAATAGAAAAAGTAAAGAAAATCTTATATAACTTATGTCAAAATGATATGTATACTTTTTGACGCTTGGAGAACAAAGCGGATCATCTATTTCGTGTAGATCTATACCTACAACTACATCCATGATATAAAAATATAATAAGACGTAGGTACAATAAAACAGTGGTAGGTATGGGCAGTAGTGGTTCGAAGCTGGTAGAACCCTTTGTAGTTCTACTCCAGTCGCACAACCACACCTGTCTGCCTAGCACCAGCAATGTCAAGCGGTGCGTTTTATGGTTTGAAGGGTAAGGTGGCAAGGGAGACATACTATTTCGTGGCGTTTCACATAATCTTCAATCGCCGACATCCGTGGGTGTGATTGCAGAATTCACAGATATCCATGCGCGGCAGTGGCCACTTACCATCAGGTTGACTCCATGCTCGTTTGTTACTTCATTATTATAAAAAAGTACGGACGTTCTTCTTTGCAAATGAATACAATAGACACTCAGTCATCACGTAAACATTAATAAAATTACTACACTCCCATGGACCACCGAATTACCATTGTAATCATTGACGTTCTATGACCTCATTTATACGATTCGTACTGCCGCATGACTTGAACGTGCCTAATCGCTAATCATTCGAAAAGTATTGCGTCAGTCGCTGATTGTTGTTTATAAATAATTTAGATCTGCCATTCAATAAAAACAAATGCTATGAAATATTGATTGAACTAAAATAGCTACTATAAGCTACTTGATAACGAAACCGGCGCGGCTTCGCTTTGCCCTGATATTATGGGACTTACCTTACCCTTATGGGAACTTAGGAACAAAACCTAAATAAGTATTTGTAAAATTTTAAGTCACTCCATACACTTTTATCCACTCTAGCGCCTGTCTGTCGCCACACGTAGGTTTGGTATTGAACCGCGTCGAGTGCTCCACGCTCTTAAAATTAGTTTGTTATGACTTGGTCTAAACGATTTATCATAGTCCTGTTCCTAACATTAGGTAATCATGATCGTTATTTATGTGTTGTCTGTATTCCAGTACTTTATTCACTGGCGGTCGGGATGTGCTCGCCGGCACCAACAACACGGCGAACGGCAGCGGCGTACGGCGACGCGTCAAGCAGATATACGTACACCCGCTCTTCAGTGTGGGCCCCTACTGGCTGGACGCTAAACGATATAATATTAAACAGGTAATCATCGAGATGCTGATAACCTAGTGATTACTTATACTGAAAACTCTGCGGAGCACCGTGGCTCGGGCGTAGCCAGGACTTGGTTTTGGGAGGGGCTAGTTTTTCAACGGTAAATAACAAAGTTAAATCTGTCGATTACTTAAGATTTATGGACGAGAAATGCTTTGAACGCCAAAACTCTCTCCCTGCATCGGCCATGGCCATGCATCATAGGCTCCAGTTTGGAAGATATCCTGTCAGGCAAAAACCTACAGGTTCTATCCCCGTCCAGTAAATCTGATTTACCTAAGATATTAGTAACTCTCAATATTTGTCTTGAGTGAACACACAGGTTCATTTATTGTAAACACATAAATACCTGTACTATAATGCCAATCCTAGTGTAGGCCGGCGAATGTAGGGAGTGCACTAGCACTGAAAATAAAATAATGTAGTGTAAAAAGATTTTTTTTTTGAGTTAAAAAAATGGCAAAGGTTTCTACCAAATAATAACATTAATTATTTTTGTAAAGGTTGCAGCACGATGGGACTTTTTGCTAGCTGAGTTGGAGGAGCCCTTACCGCTCGATGGGAAGACTATGGTGGCGGCCAGTTTGGACGTTCCAAGCCACATAGATAGTGGATTGCCCGTCGGGTACGCGGGATACGGCGCCGAGAATCACGGGGTCAGTATTTAATAGTATTACGTATTTAGTTTATTATTGCGAAGGTGGTAGAACAAATACTACTCAATCCCGGTAACATGAACACTATATGCTCGTACCTATGTTGTCGTTCTCAGCCAACCCGTTTGAACTGAACCGTCAGGGTCATTGGTAAATACAACTTATTTTTTTGTTTGTACGATCTACGCCACGCGGTTTCATCCGTGTGTAAAGAATCCATTTCCTATTTTGTAAATGGGATGTATCTTGCAGACACGTGAAATACAATTCTTTATTATCTATATTACGTATAGGCGTTTCACATTGCCTATGTTCAACAACAGCGTTGCATCTAAGATCGTTTTAAAAAACAAGGACTTAGAAAAATTAAAGTAGATAACTTTAAATGGTAGTAACTTTTGATCGTTTGTAGATTTTAATAAAATAAAGACGAAATGTTACAATCCGTAAAGGATTAAATTTGCTAGCTTTGCTTAGTGGAATTTCAAACAGGCAAGACAATAAATTAGTCTCATTCTTCCAAACAATTGTATCTACTACTACTACATATTATAACAAAATATATCTTGCAAATATGTATATAAGATATGCAAACTTGAAACTTTAATTTTGGTCGTATGTATGGATAATTTAACTTCTTAATTCTACAGGAGACGATGCGCCACGAAATGCACGGAATGGAGCTAGAGACGCTGAGCGACGCAGAATGCACGAAGCTGCCAGAGTACAACCCGGAAGACATGATCTGCACACGCGGCCGCCTACCACGACTGGACTCGGCGTGCAACGTGAGTCACTCACTCTGCTCTCATTACCTATATTAACCGATCTAAGTAGATGTCACACCAAGGGGGTAATTCACTAACGTAACAATCTTCGCTGTGCTCGACGTCGAGCTCTAGGCTGTCTAGATTGCGTAGGCGGTTGTCAAAGGTGACTTAGCTTCCACATAAAAACTTTCAAAGTTCTCGACCATGAGAGTTAGTGAACACGAAAACGCAGCGTAGAGCCCGGATCGATTAAGGAAAATTAAGGAGCCATGTAATTGAGAATTCCATCAATCAAATCTTAGATACACAGATTTTTCGTATAAGAGGATCTTTTTAACCAACATGTATTAAAGATTCAAATGTTTTTCACATTCCTCCCTACATGAACCATGCTACAGTAATGGTAGAACTCTTTTGTGGTTCTACACCGACTGCCCCACCACTTCACCTATTTTTGCCTTATAACAGCAGTGTCATGTAGTAATCGAGTACTCAAGTAGGACTGTGATCTTATCTGGAGTTGATTACAATTGAACATCAGGTAGGTAAAAGTAGAAACAGATGATAAGTTATTAGTTATTAATATTTCCTACAATACAATACAGTTACAGATAGACATTGCATGCATCGCATGCATGGTGCTGGGCATCCATAAGTTTCCCCAACCACAAATCGCTTCTAATAGTTTTTCAGTTCACTTCACTTCAATAAAAATCTGGTTTTACAGGGTGACAGCGGCAGCGGCCTCATGCATGAAAATAAAGTCATCGGTGTGGCATCGTGGGTTGAGAACGATGCTATCGAATGTAAAAAAGGTTCCATCGTGGTTTTCGCGCGCGTGGGCTCCTGGCCCACACGAAGCTGGATAAGAAGTATCACTGGCTTATAAGCCGGGACTTATCTCGAGATCATAGATAAAAAAAATATCGACTATTTAAATTTACAGAAAAGGCTGAAAGGAGAGAATTTAAGGCCGTTGAGCCTAGAAAGAGACGGAATTGGGATCGAAAATATTTGTGGACATGCCAGCTAAAATAAAGATAATCTTAACCCTTAATTAGGCGCATGGGGTCACGTTCATTATAAATAGAAAAAAATGTTCTGTAGTGTAGTCTGTAGTTTTAGTAGCTTCCTACTTTTCTATGGGCTACGAAAATTAATCGCGACTAGCACATATTAGCGTGCGCACGTGACGTTACTCTCTTGATTGTTGACCCCATGCGACCACTTACGTAACAGCTTTTGACGGAGGTA